>CABFVX010001112.1:123250-162958 GCA_902151425.1 Timema shepardi
ACCACCCGGGGAAAAATTTTTTTTAAATATAAAAAATGCAAAAAAAAAAAAAAAACTAACCCCTATGTTTCGTGTTCCCTACAATCCCGCATTAAGAGAGAAAACATCTGGTGGGTTTAAATGTTTGTTTGAATTAAGTAGTCATACATACCTGCTTATTTTGTGAGTTCTTCTTTTTTTTCAAGTGGTGAACATCTTTTTTAAACGTTATGGATATTTTTTTATGAGTATGTCTTACAATTATTTTGCTGGCGAGATCAGTGGTATTCTTCCCTCCAGTTGTATAAAGAGTTGGAGCTTGCGGTGCTGTTTTGGTCATTTGTACATCAGCGCAGGTTTTAAAGGGATCCGGGAAACAGGAAGCCTCATTTGCTTGGTTGGGGAGAAGTCAAAGAATTTGAGCAAATTTATTGAATGTTTACGTATTCACACACAAAAAAAGGATATTTTTACAATAGTCAAAATAACACTTTTCTTCCAACTCTGTCATCAATAAGATCACGAGCTCTCAGACTAAACTCAGCAACCATCGACTCCGAAGGGCCTTACGCTGTAAAATATACAATAACAATAATTGTGCGCATGCGCATATCAAGATACGGCTATAACCTTAATAACCGTAATAGCTTAGCTAATTTTTTGTGTGTGGCCAAAACCCTATGTTAGCTTTCAGTTACCTATTTCTTTACACCATCTTGTATGTTGTCTTTAAGGCAACATTGAAATACACAAACAAAAAACTCTCTTTTAAGTTTGAAAATATTGAAGAGAAAATAAAATAGTTTGAAGATTAGTAGGTGTTTTCTTATCGTCGCGAGTGACGTCACACCCTTCACGGTGCGGTTCCGCGACCTTCAACTGCTTCCCTTCCCTCCCTCCATCATCACCTTGTCCTCATCTCGCTTGATCGACGTCGTGTGTCAGAGATGACCCGTCTCACAGGACACCGACCGTCCTTTTTTTAATTAGTACAGGGCATTAATCTGACTCGGGACACGCAAGGAACACCCCCCCCCCCTTGCTCGCTACGAGCCGCGTTCAAGTGCGTTTAACCGGGGTATTCGATTCACGACTACGCTACAACCGGCCAATACTTTGAAGTACGGCTTTCTACATTTTTTTTATTTATCGCCGCGTCTTACTACCCGTTTGAGTTATACGCTTATGCATTAATTACGGGGATGGTTTTAGGGATGAGGGAGGCTATATGTAGAGGAAGTGTGTCCCTAATTTGCGTGGAGGGAGCGTGGAAAACCATTTGGTAAAAAAAAAACTCTCAATACACCCGACAGAGTTTAGAACCTCGATCTTCCCGTAATTAGCATTCTAATCTACTGCGAAAGTAGCTCGTTCGACCATGCGGCCAACGAAGCGGGTTGAGTGAAATTAATTATTTTTGTACTGAAGCAATATTTGATTTATTTTGACCAAAAAAATGGCAAAGCACACTTGTCTATTCTCCCGTCCTTTACATCACCGCCTTAAGGCGAATTAAGGTCCCTATTCTTATGGTAAAATTATATCAAAAACTTCTTAGGGTGATACGTTTAGTTTTTTTTATAAACTTTGAAAAATAGGAGCTTTTAACTTGCGCCCTCCCTCCCCCTTCCACCCCACATTTAGTTTGAAGTTTTGTCGTTTGTTTTGGAAGATGTGAAAGAGCCCCCCTCCACGTAATATGCGGCCATAAAGTGCTCGTTGTTAGAAAGGCTTTCACTACTCGCTTGCTGAACGAAAGCCTTTCAAGTACTTCTGTCAACTCCCGTGACATAATCGCGGATCATAACGTCTGGACACACAGTGTCCTTTAAGGAGCCTGTGATATTATTTGCTACCGGCCGACACGGTTTAAATTGCCCTATTGCTTTGGAGAAGATTATAAAACCATGACGGAAATATTTGATTTATAGCTTAGTCACGAACTACTGTTATGTCATATTCCTTGGTGCCCATCTTTTTAAGACGGAGTCTTTATTTCTTTTTCTGAAACAAAATAACAGTTTTAAAACACAAGAAAAATGCAGTTATGAAACTTATTTGTGAAATAGTGACACGTTTAAAACTCATAGGATAGTTATAAATTTTTAATTAAATCGTATCTATATGATTCATGTATATATTTAATTTAATAATTGAAAGATTTTCGCCCTCTGTTATTTCTAAAGCTTCTGATATTTAATACACATTTCATAAGCTATACTTTACCGAAATATATGTATTCAAACTTCCTCTCTTTATTAATTGAACTAATTAATTGTCCATGGCTGCAGTTATGTGGGCTAAGACATCAGCCTGATATTGTTTTCTTCTGACGGAATGGTCAGGGCTCGAATCTCTGCCGGGTATGCTGTAAGGTTTATCTTTCCTTCCACGCAAATATGGTTATATTTCCTTTATATTCTACCATCTTCATCCTTACTCCGATAGTGTAAATATGTTAGGACGGTTAGTAAGATGCAATGCGTAGTGAAAGCTATGCCTCTTTATTAATTGATATTAAATAAAACTTATATAACTAAGAATAGGATTTTTTGAAAGTGAAAGGGTTTCCGGTTCTTAAATGAAGAACGGGTGTAATTGATATACCTGAGAATCGAACCCACCCTTGAATATAAACCTAATCACATAAATACATAATCCCGCCGTTCCCTTATGCTATTATTATTATTATTATTATCACCGCGTATTACTACCCGTTCGGGTTATACGCACTTACGCTAATGTGTAATGGTAGGGTGATTGCGAGATGAAATGGAGGGCCTACAGCTTAACGTGGAATCCGAACCACAGTGGAGGCCTGTCATTCCACACACTCACAAGCTGTGATTAATATACGTCTTGTCAGAGGTGAAGGAAGGATTTGGCGATCAGATAAATCTGTGCCGGGACCGAGGATTGAACTCCGGACCCCCCCAGCACAGAGGTCTGACACCTTACCTCTATACTGCTAGGTCACCCCCTTACGGGGTAGGCAAGAAACAAATTGTACGAGTAGCTCAAAAAACAACTCCGTACTTAATCCATCCTCACTTAAGTCATGCATGTTCTTTTATTCTTAAAACTTTTAATGTTTCTCTGTTTCACCTACAACATTTAGCCACGTCTTACATGGGCCACTCCTTCGTTTTGATATATACTTATAATATATTATTTATTGGGGTGGATCGTTTCGGTTCTTTGGAATATAAATTAAATATGTTGTGTGTTTGTAAAAAGAGGGAGAGCGCGTAGCTTCCAACTTGCTCAACATAGTCTAATGGGGCTTGTGGCAATCCCATGGCGGTACATTGTCAATATTCCTTCGGCACTTGCTCAACATAGTCTAACGGGGCTTGTGGCAATCCCATGGCGGTACATTGTCGATATTCCCTCGTCACTTGCTCAACATAGTCTAACGGGGCTTGTGGCAATCCCATGGCGGTACATTGTCGATATTCCCTCGGCACTTGCTCAACATAGTCTAACGGGGATTGTGGCAATCCCGTGGTGATACATTATCGATATTCCCTCGTCACTTGCTCAACATAGTCTAACGGGGCTTGTGGCAATCCCATGGCGGTACACTGAGGTCACCTTGTGGTGACGCTGAGCTCTTACAACCTCCTCCGACGCTCCTAGACCAGACCCAGATGACTACTGGTATGACACGGAGTGTAGGAGGAGGCTATGGCCATGCGTGTCTTGGAAGTGGTCCTCATTTCCTGCGTGACGGCACGGCGGAATTACGAGAAGAAATTACTGCTGCTAAATGGGTTAATATTTAATGCAAGAGTTTAGGCACTAGCTGATAACATCTTCAAGGTCCCCTCGTTCGCTCTCTATTCTCTTGGCTTTCTTTTCCACCGAGTCTCAACTACACGCACGTGCGATACTCAATGATAGTGGGGCAGGTATGAAAAATGTACCCGTATTCGTGTTGTATCATAAATTAGGATAGGCTAGGACCGTGTCGGATCAGATTATCCATAACTTGCTGTCTTTCGTGCACCTTGATCAAACATTTTACATTTACATCCAGCCTCAGTGCAACGCCACAACAGACAAGGCTGGGTTAGTACACCAACATGGGGCCGTAGCTTCGACAACCTTCTTTTCCAACACCTCCTAACGGGGCAGAGTTAGTACACCAACATGGGGCCGTAGCTTCGACAACCTTCTTTTCCAACACCTCCTAACGGGGCTGAGTTAGTACACCAACATGGGGCCGTAGCTTCGACAACCTTTTTTTCCAACCACTCCTAACGGGGCTGAGTTAGTACACCAACATGGGGCCGTAGCTTCGACAACCTTCTTTTCCAACCACTCCTAACGGGGCTGAGTTAGTACACCAACATGGGGCCGTAGCTTCGACAACCTTCTTTTCCAACCACTCCTAACGGGGCTGAGTTAGTACACCAACATGGGGCCGTAGCTTCGACAACCTTCTTTTCCAACCACTCCTAACGGGGCTGAGTTAGTACACCAACATGGGGCCGTAGCTTCGACAACCTTCTTTTCCAACCACTCCTAACGGGGCTGAGTTAGTACACCAACATGGGGCCGTAGCTTCGACAACCTTCTTTTCCAACCACTCCTAACGGGGCTGAGTTAGTACACCAACATGGGGCCGTAGCTTCGACAACCTTCTTTTACAACCACTCCTAACGGGGCTGAGTTAGTACACCAACATGGGGCCGTAGCTTCGACAACCTTCTTTTACAATCACTCCCAACGGAGTCCTACTGGGAGTGGTTTTTCTTAAAATGGTTTTACTCTCTCCCTACACATAATTGCTGCTGCACTTCCTATAAATTAAACCTTTCCAATCCCTACCACATTGCTGTAACTAATATCTATGCGTACAACTTGGATGTGATGATAAGACACACTGCTGAGTATAAAAATGAATCTCGACATACTCCTAACCAGCCATTTAATCTACTTCGCGATATATTGTGAACTTCGGTGACCTTTTTTTAAGGCGTGTAACACACACACACACAGATGGTTATTAGCGCCTTGGATCTGCTCTTAAGGTGAACTACCTGAATTGCTCTCCAAAGAGACCACATTTAGGTCCCCTCTAGTTTTGAAAGGCATATTATTTATCATCCTTTTGGCCAACTCTACCGGGTACTTGACGATTCCTCTTCTTGTATTACTCAAATTTGTTTTGTTTGGTTTCAGGGTGGCCCCAGGATTCCCTAACCACAGGACCTGCCTGTTGCACCAGAAACTGCAGATGCTCAACTGTTGCATCAGCAGGAAGATCACCAGGCAGAGGCTTTCCAAGGCTGGTTCTGTCGACATTGACGAGCTGGACTCTGGTGAGAAGACAATGATTGTGTCCGAGTGCTAAGTATTGGGTGTCATTGATAAACTTAGGGTCACATTCTGGGGAAATACTGTTGCATCCATCTACAGAGAAAATATTGGGGGGGATCTATTCCTCCAGTACACTCGGCTTAAAATTAAACCCCGTGTATGGGGCTGTTTTTCTTGGGATATGTCTCTGAAACTCTTTATTATAACTTAGCTCTCCTACCTTTTTTTTTACCTGATTTGAGATCACGATGACCTCTGCTGACAGTAATCAACCTCTTAATAAAGAACTGGGGGTTGATGGGGTGGAACTAACGAGAGCCCTAAACTTTAAGGAGGATATCATTAAGAAAAGTCGAGTATTCATTTATATTTGGCATTGGCTGAAAAGTCATTTCAAGGGTGTATATAGCTCGGTAAAAAGGTTGTCGGTATATTGTACCAGGGGTTGGTGTGCATGGCTGTATCATGTGGTGTGCAATGTGGTGCAGCATCCAGTGGTGTGCTTGCTGTGGGTGTTTGATTAAATAATAACGAGGAATATATTTAGTCCCTTTGTCATGTGACTTATATCAGAATATGTAAAAACCATGTCTTGGCATACGAATATATGAAAATTGTTTTATGAGATTTCTTAGCTGTTGAAAAAGTCCCTTTATATTAGAATTGAACTGTACCTAACATATCTGAAATCTAAACACAAACAACTTAAAAACAGTAAATGGTGGTTGGTTAGCACTTATGTATGATGACTTGGTTCTTTCGCCCATCGTAGCACCTAATAGCCAACATTTTTTGTTTCTGGTCAGATGTAATGTGTTTTTTTCTCTTTCTAGATTCAGAGGATGAAGAATTTTTCGACTGTAATAATTCAGAGGAGCCGGGCGGCGAATCCAGGGAGGAGAAGAGACGCCAGAAACACTCGCTTTGGAACCAGCCGGTTGGTAGACTCGAGAAACACGGCAACATGAGGCTTCTCAAGACAGGAGAGCACCTCTATATACCAATCACTCAGGTGAGCAGTCACAGAAACACTCGCTTTGGAACTATTACTTGAGAAATACGGTAATATTCAAATTTACCGAAAAAAATACCTTCTTTTAGTTTTGTCATTATAGACAGTTCCCATTTTAAGATTTGGTCAATCAAGGATATTATTTTTTAGATAAAGCTTCTTAGGCTGTATCTGAATAGTCTACCTATGTAGCGTCGCGTTGGTTCGTGACGTTGATAGCTGCATTGGCAATCACGTGACCAAGTGTAGATCTGTCCGAATAGTCTCGGACTAGACGGATGCAGTCTTCTCGAGGTCTTGGTAACCATGGATACGAAAGCTACGAGCCATGCAGTTTTCTTGCGGTGCTTGACTGGCAATTATTTTAGTATTGTCGTTGTGTCTGCTTGAGCACCGACTTACACAAATATTTCGTTTTCATTATAGCTAATAGATGGCGTTTACATAGTTTCTAAGTTATTCGGTAGGAAGCAGCACTGAGGACCCAAGTGTGTTGCCGTTCGAATAGTTTGATGCAGTCTTCACTATGAAAACCGCGAGAAGTGTAAATTTATCAAGACTGCATCAAGTCAAGTGTACTTGACTATTCGGATACAGCCTTAGTATCAAGTCTAATGAAGTTAATTTTGGGGATATTTATGTATCATTGTTTAAAGTATTTTTTATGAACAACCCACTGATAATTTAACTTTTCATTCCTTGAACCTCTGACAATATATAACACCATTTTATTTCAATGTCACCATCATGACAGAAATAATAATTGTAAAAATAATGTGTTCACTATATTTATGTTTCTAATATGTTAAATTATATACACTCAATACGGTATCTGAAGTAACTGTAGGCCTATACTTACTATTAGGAAACAGCATTGTCGATTTATTGTTTTTGTTTGGTTAGTCTTCGCTGGGATATAGAACAAATTCAGCAACTGTGGTTCATCTTTGTTGCTATTGGCTCCTTTTTACCCCAGCATACCACCTTCCTACATAAACTGAAAAAGAGAAGATTTGTCAACAGTTTTATATACATAATACATATTAAGGTACTGGTAACGGCTTTGTTTAGCTCACCGCTGATCTTTCACTAAAAATTTGTAATCACCGTTTATATAGAACTATATAAGATAGCTCAGCAGGTGTTTGCTTCCTTGTTTTTTTTTATGAAGAGCTGTAAGGGGTACGTTGGCTAGGCCATGATCATGAAAGGGGTGCTTGAGTGACGATATATAATTGTTATAGGATCCTACCCCAAAGACTGAGGACCAGATTGAAGAGGATGCAAACGTATTGCTGGAGCTAGGAACAGACACCGAGGCAGCGGAACTGAGAGCCCGCATGATGAGCGCCTCGCTGCTCTCGGACATGGAATCTTTCAAGGTCACTATGATTTGTGCCTCATAAAGACAAGTGTCCTTATTTTAGCTTAATGTTGGCGATAGTGATATAATAAAAGTAATGTCAAATCCACCATCAATCAAATCGATCTCAAATCCAAATATTAATTTTGCCTACGAGTCTAGAGTACCTTAATTCAATTTCAAATCTTGGAAGAACTGCGGATTTTTTTTATGTTGTTGCTAAAATTAATTCATTATAACATTCAGTTAAGTGTTATATTAATGGTCTGGGGTCTGGTTGTTAATCTGGTTCTATATTTATGTTGGGGTTGATCCATTAATAAGTAGTAATAAGGCTCTAAAACAAATTCCAATTCAAAGTATGAAAAAAATAAAGGATAGATAAATAATAATTTTGAATCTTGAATTTGATATTTTGTCGATTACTTTATGCTCGACTACCATTTAAGGATTCAAGAGGTTCAAGATCACCAATCTCATATTAATAATACTGATGATGATAATGATAGTAACAACAATAACATTAACAGCGGTGATGGTAATTTTAATAATGCCCTTGAATTATTTTAGTGTAGTGTACTAGCAAGTTGTATTGCTATTACTTATTAGACATATTCCTTGACCATCAACTGTTTTTCTACCTCATAAAGGTGATGCAGTAATAGGAGCATTGGGGATTATTTAACTATATACCGACCTTCCTTATAAAACATTCCTCTCTTGTCCTTCCTTGATATTTTGTCAATTAACGAGAACAGCACACATTGTTTTCAGGCGGCTAATCCGGGCGCTTGTCTGGAAGACTTTATTCGCTGGTACTCTCCAAGAGACTGGATCGAAGAAGGAGGGGATGAGTTTGGACAGAAAAAAGGTGAACATATATGTTTATTAGTGTATGGTTTCTGTTTTTGTTTTCTTACCTCTGCTTTGTTTGATAGATCTAAGGAGGGATGCAAGGGGACGTGGGCTAAGGCCAGTATTTTTACAGTTCTTATAACAAATATATCTCGTTTTTCTCCTCATTTTATGAAAAGTAGGTTCAGACTATCTGGAGTTCGGTCCTCTCTGTGTTTGGGTGTTGTTTTTTATGTTTTTTATTTGTTTTTGTGTGAATTTTTGCTTGTTTTTTTGTGTGTGTGTGTTTTTATATGTGGAATTTTTGTGTTTGTTTTGTTATGTTTGTGTCAAATAAATGTTATATTACCTACGCTGTAACAACTAAATTATTGCAACATACTATTATCATTATTATAGTAAAATTGTTAGGCCCGCAGCTATTCACATGTCCAAAAACAAAATCATTATTGTCAAATAAATAGGCTCTGCTATTTATGAAATAAACCACAAGAGAAACCGATTGCCCTATTAGAAATAAATGTTTTATTCTATTACTATGTTAATTCGTTTGTATTCAAAAATGGTAAAAAGTATCTGCTTTTAATAAAACTAACTAAAAGAGACAAAACAGAATAAAAACCATGTTGAGAAATACCAGCCTTCTCCATTTTAAGTGTTACCCAAATTATATCTATGGGTAAAAGGGGCCCAACATTAGGTTTTCCCCCTTCTGCCCCAAAATAGCAATATTTGTGCCAGTAAGGAATATCATTAAAAAAAATTATCTTCTTATGCCAATATATTTATCATTTTCTCTAAACTGTTTTCGGATTAGAGATTCCGAACTTGCTGGTAAAATCAATATTCGTATTTGAGCAAAGTAAGAATCAAAGTAAGAATCTACTTATTAAAAATGTTTTATTGGTTATGAAATTCTTGTTCTTGCAGGCACTCTGAGTGCAAGAATGATGATCAAGGATAACATGTGGGTGGAGGTCTGGAACGCGGCCAAACCCGTACCATCTCGGCGGCAGAAACGACTATTTGACGACACTCGTGAGGCCGAGAAGGTGATGCACTTCCTGGACTCTCGCAAACTGTCTGGTGTGGCCGAACTACTGTTGCCTACACTGATACACGCTGCCATCTGTCGGCTTTTAGAAGAACAGAAGGATGACCTTCCAGGGCTAGCTAACGCGTTGCAGCACATAATCAAGAAAGCGCAGAGGGTCACTCGCAACCCGCACCCCACTCAAAGTCATTACGAGGTAGATTTTAGTTTAAAATATACATGAGATTTTACTTTAGTCCCAATACAGGGTGTACAATGTTCCAATATTGCAGGGATAGGAGCAGGATACAGGATTGGAGGGACAAGGATGGACAGGGTGAGGATAGGAGGATAGGATAGAGAAGGTGAGATTGAGGAAGTATGGACATGTGAAGAGGATGGAAGAGAGGAGAATTCCAAGGAGGATGCTGGAAATGGAGGCCAAGAGGAAGACCCAGGGACAGGTGGATAAAGTGAGTGTGGAAAGGAGTGGAGGAAGAAAGGTGGTGGGAGGAGAGGATTATGTTTGAGATAGACCCTGACAGTGGAAATAAACTGTGAATGATAATGATGATAATTATGATTGGCTCTTGGTGATTTAAACCATCCAACTATATGAAAGTCAGGATAACTGCACTGTGTGTCACATTGTCTTAAGTTGTTAAGCTCGCTTTTGGCCCCGGGTGTACTGGGGGGTGGGGATTTATCACAAGTGATTTTATCACTGAGGCTTACCCAGTTACTTTTTCTTTGAAACTACCTTCCTCATCCTCTTCTATTAAAAAATTAGGCCGTTAAATAATCAATAAAAAAAAATAATAATAAGAGGCTCATGATGACTGGATGATAATAAGGAAGGATCATTTTTAGAGAACTGTGCCAACACCTGTTTAGAAAAATGATAGAAAACCACATTGTGATAAAACCAGCAGCGTTTTAAGTCAAATTGTGAGCACTTCTATTCAGAAAATAATGCTATTTCTAAGTAAAAATAAAATCTTATTCAAGCCTTTGTGCTTTTGTAAAAGGTTATATTATTGTTTTTGTTTATTTTATTACTGCATTTTGCTATCCATTGAGTTTATACACATGTACTAACTACACAAATGTGTTAGGAATTAGGGAGATTAAGTTTAGAGGAAGTTCACCCATGTTTGTGGGGAGGGTGAGTGGAAAATCATTTAGGAAATAAAAAAACTTAGTGTACCTGACCGAACTCAAACCCTTATCTTCCCATCTCTCGTCACACTAGTCTTAACACGCATTACACCACACAGCCACCGAAATTGGTGTTATATTGTTGGTATGCTTTATATATATATAAAAAAGATGCTACCCAACTGTGTTTGAGGAACTTGGATTTTATTTTGGGTAGGGCAAATTATTTATCAAATGATGTAAAATCAGGTGAGATATGTGTGATATATAGTTAACTATTAAGTGTTGCCCCAGGTTCTGATAAACTTTGTCGTGTTGAGCACCTGTAAATTGTGAAGAATTCCATGATCTATCATCAAAATTACTGTCTACCAAACTGGGGTACATGTACCTCAAGGGCTATGCATTTGAATTCAGACATGACGTACAAATGAGTTTACTAATAATAAAATATTTTTGGATAATAGTAAGTTTGATAAACAAATTAATTAAGATTTGGCCGTTATGGACTCTCATAAGCCTTTCTTTCTTCACAGCTTTGTTCAGCTTACGTTCAAAGCTTTGCTAAAATGTTGAGCGACTTCATATTTAACAAAAAAACAGTTGGTACATTTTTTTCCCGATAGTTGGATAAATGTACTCTGGTTGTGTTACGGTCCTTAAAGGGGTACACAACTGACGACAATTTAGAAAGCACTTATCTAAATGAAACATTAAAAAAGTATTGACAACCTTGCACAAATAAATAACAACTTTATCTCCTAGTTATTCAGGAAATTAGTGCGTACACTTATTTCAAACCAATATATTTTTGTTATTAATAATTTTATTTAGTAATATTTATTCATGTTTTTGGGTTGACATGAAACTTAAACATACACCCAGGTGAGGGCTTATTAATTTTAATGTACTTTTAATAACCCAGAGAGATTAGCAGCCCAACATACTAAGTGCCTAAATAAACACACACTTATGTTCTTATTTCCTAATAATGTTGTTCAGATTGTGAGCGCTCCGTAACAACTTGACTAACTGTTGCAGGACTTGGTGGCGGAACTGGTCGGTATAGAAGCCGTGATTGCTCAGGCCAACTCTTTGGAACACAAGTTCCACTCGTCGGAAACTGCCACTCCTAACTTTCACACCTTCTTGTCTCAAATGATGAGCGCCCCAGAGGTCGAGGTGCCGGGCGGTCCTAGGGGACTCATCGGATCCAGGATAAGAGCAATGTTTGCTGAAGCACAGAAAGTAAACACTTGTTCGCTTTCGTATAATTGATACACTCTTCTTCTTAAAATTTGTCAGATCATATACTTTCAACTCACATTTCCTGTGTTTGATAATGGCTTGGAAATGTATAACAAGACAGTGTATAAACACTGTACAGTGATGTAAAGTAAGTGATAGTGAATAAAGCCAACCTGAAAGGATAGTTAGGTTAGGCCTGGGTAGGAAAAAACACATTTCTCTTCATTTCTTATTACACTTTTAGCCCTTCCCACTTCTTCTCACTTCCACAGCTATAAATTGTTTAAAATTTTTGGAAACCCACCTCGGTGGCGTAGTTAGCTAACGCGCTAGTTTCGTGTTGAGCTAGACTGCCGACGACAGGGAGATCAAGGTTTGAATCTCGCTCGGCTGAACGGGGGGTGGTTTTTTATAAATGGTTTCCCACTCTATCTCTACACAAATGTGGGTTCACTTCCTTTGTATTCAACCTTCCCAGTTCCCATCTCATTAGTGTAATTAACTACTTAGATGTCTAACTCAAACAGGTAGTAAGAAATATATTTATTTTTTTCAGAAATATTCCTATTTCATATCAAGAGACACATAAAAACCACATAAAACACAGAAGGATATTATATGGAACTACATGCTTGAAGAAGTTTAAATATAACTGAAAACTTATATTTAAAATTCCTTTAGAAAGAAAACTTTATAATAAAGGAAATTAATAAAACTAAAGAAAATGGAAAAATAAAATACTAATAGTAAATTTGATGAAGAAAGCCCACCTAGGGAAAGAGGAAAATTGTGGGAAGAGTCCAATGCATAAAGGTGACATCTTCCTTTCTTCTGTCCTCTACAGTAGAAGTAGTCACACACACACACACACACATTTTAACACAAATAGAATAATATTTCGGCATTGTTGCCTTTATCAAACACAAAGAAGAGAGTACAAATAACACACACTGGATTACTTTTACTATAGAAGACAGAAGAAAGGAAGATGATGTCACATTTGTGCATTGGACTCTTCCCACATTTTTCCTCTTTCCCTAGGTGGGCCTTCTTCATCAAATTTACTCTTATTAGCCTATTTTCCCTTTAATTAAGTTTTATCAATTTTTTTTTACTATAAAATTACTTAGCCATTGGCCACCTCATTTTTAAACATTTTAGAAAGAAAAAGTAGTTGTGACACCACCCATGAACAAGTGACTTGTATTACATCCCCCTAGGGCACAGACGAGTAAGAAACAGACTCTCAACCTTACGGAAGTTTAGCTGCGCTCCTTTTTCCATCTTGAGTCCTTCAAAACACTGGGATTCGCAAGTGTCATTTCTGGGTGATGATAGGACCAACCGAAGCGATCCTAGTGTTGAAGCACTCAAGCTGCCGAAAGGAGCGCAACCATTTTAACCTGGAGGTTGGGTGTATTATTTGCCTGTGCCCTGGGGGTACGCGAAGGATTTCATTGTGTGCACGATGAACGACTAAGTATTACTAATCATAAGATATTTAAGTAATATTAAGTTTGATCAACACATTTTGACGTGTTTTCATGGCTTTCTTTCACGTGGTAATGACATTGTAAAGCTTAACATTAGAGCGTTTTTTGTGAAGATCTGAAAGGGGTATGTTGCTTAGGCCATGGCCCCGAAAAGGGTACACAACTGGTGAAAGTTGGGGAAAACGCCATTATATATTTATTTATTTTTATATATTTCCTTAGGCTACCCAGATGCGGACGGACCTAGACCCAGTCAGTCTGGTGGAAGAGCCTTGGAGTCACAACCCGTCGGCCCAGTTCCCACAGCCCAGCCAGCGGGAGTTTGTGATGCGAGTGATCGCTTCTCGACCCGCCCCTAGTTCCACCCCAACTCCACAGAAGGTGTATGCCTTGCTAAGGAGGGAAGAGTTCCGTCTGGCTGGATGCTTCTCCCATGACACCATCTTCCAGTGATCACAAACATTCGCAGGCTACTCTAGGATTAACCAAAGATTGTTTCCGGAGGTTGTTATCAACTGTTTATTGGGTTTAAGTGATAAGCAATCATTCAATCAAAATGTCATCTGAAAAGATGTGCTTGTTTCAATGTAATATTCCCACTGTCGACGAATACAGAAAACTCAATATTTTTAAGTCATTGCTGAAATAGGTGCACTCTTGAATCAAGTGTTAGTACTAAGCTAGATAGAATATTATATGAATATGGTGCAAATCCATAACCTAAGGATAATGTTGATCCCCCAAGCCTTACACACTTTCTGTTATCTGCTCCTCCCATATCTTTCTTGCACTCCCTGCGGTATTTTCCCCACATAATTCATTTCCAACATTTTCTTTGGCATCCTTTCTTTTTCTATCCTCAATACATGACCATACCATCTCAATCTTACTTCCTCCACTATCTCATGTACTCCAACATCCTCATTACATGTCCATGCCATTTCAATCTTACTTCCTCCACTATCTCATGTACTCCAACATCCTCATTACATGTCCATGCCATCTCAGTCTTGCTTCCTCTACTATCTCATGTACTCCCTGTACCCCTACTCTTTCCCTGATAACTTCATTCCTAATATCGTTTTTCTTCACGACAGCTTACACTAAACTAAAATTATGTTTATGATTTGTGCTAATGAAATATACTAAAATTAGTAATAGTCGTAATATTAGTATAAAGCTTAGTACAAGTTGACATTGTGCTCAAAGCACAAGTGCACAAACTATTTGTTTTGTGGTTGGTCAAATGGGCAAGAAGTTTAAGGGGATACTCTACCAGTACAGTCAGGTCAAGTCTGGCTTAACCTGGTAGCAACACATTAGCCTTCACTGCGGGTGAGGAATATATCTATATATTCTTATATTTAAATGTAGTCTTTCTTTGTGCTTGGAGTCAATATTAAACTTAATATGAATATACTTTATTGGTGATAGGCAGATCGTTTATTTTTTAACATTATATCATCCGAATATTTATTAAAATGGAAATATATTTGATATAAATAAATATTAAGTTTATTTGTTGTTGTTTAATATCATGTTTACCACCATAATTATATTCATATGCTTATTTAAATGCTTGTACACTTTCAGTATTTCCATGATATTTTATATAGTTTATAAGAGTTGTCTATGGGTTGTAAATAAAAAAAAAGGTACCTGCTTCATGTATGTTAATGTTACTATGGAAATGTGAGATTATTCTGTGCACAAAGATGGAGGCAGGCTATATTTATTCTCCATATATCATTTATTGCTCCACTTGTGTAGTGGACAAATGCTCGGTCTCTTTTATTTAAAAAAAACTTTACCTAGTAAGTCATTTGTATTCTATTTTATTTTATACTTTCATGGTTACAATAAAGGTTCCAAAAGGAATATACCCTACACATTTTCAATTTCTTTATCAACTTATGAGAACCTACTAAAATATGTATTTGATAGTTTTAAATTAAACCTTCTTTAATACAAATCTGTCAAGTATGTTATCACACTAATTCTAAATTGAATAATGTTAAGCAACAAACAACCAAGCACCATTTTATTTACTTTTTTTGTTACCCGCCTCGGTGGCGTAGTTGGCTAACGCGCTAGTCGTGTTGAGCTCGACCGCTGAGGACGGGGAGATCGAGGTTCGAATCTCGGTCGGGTGAACTGGGGGTGGTTTTTCCTAAATGGTTTTCCACTCTCCCTCAGCGCAAATGCGGGTTCACTTTCTCTAATTCAACATTCCCAATTCTTAATCCATTAGAGTAATTAGTACTTAAAGCATATAACCCGAATGGGTAGTAAGATGCGGTGCTAAATATTATTATTATTATTATTACTTTTTTTGTTTAAGTGAGAGACAAAAAAGTCTCCTCTATGTTATTGTTAGAATAAACCTTTTTTAGTTGTTTTTTTGTAATTATGTCTGAGCGAAATCCTTCAAACAAATTCTTCTTGAACGGAGCATAATATTGAATGTTCCCCAAGTTGACGGTGAAATAGGGGCAGGAGATGGGAGTTTTCGGACACATGTCTGGATGTTCCCTTCTTGTATGATGATAAAACGAGTGTGAATGGTTGAGTCGCTTGTGAATTGAAGACATAAAAGGGCATGTACTATTATTATATTAGTGTGCCATTTGCATTTGTTTATTGTTGTTATCTTTGTTCTCTGGTTCAATTGTTTTAAAAATGAATCTTGAAATTAATGATGTGTTTGTTGTACATGATTAATAATATACTTAGTTTTGATAAAAGGATTTTAACTAAGAATAAAAGCAGGCCACTGACAATTTTAAATATAGACTTTTCTTCTTTGAATAAATCGTGTACCAATAATATATATTTTAATGTAAACATTTATCATTAATATACGTGGATGTGCAGTTGTGAAGACAATAATTTTTTTATTATTTCCCCCTTTAAAGGAAGAATCTCCTACATGGATTCTTCCAAATATAATACAATTATCTCATAAAGCGAAAAGAGGTTTTCCTTATTGAGTTATATCATTATATATTCGCATCCAATGTCCTTTTCCTGTGTTTGTCCTTTATGTTATACCTTTTACATGTTCTTATCTGTGTGTTCTATCATTCTTTACCATTTTCCTTTTTCTCCCCTAATGTGTTTTTATGGTTTTCTCTTTTAGGAAGTTGCGTTGTGCGTTTCACACTCCTCCCTGATGAGTTCCGATAGAATGAAACCTGGGTCGGGGGATTGGGCAGTGACGATCGATTTTCTTTAAGAAACAACCATTACCTCTTTGTCCATTGGCAGCAGTGTAAAGTGTGAACTGTGTTCTTCTTTTCATTGTAAAGACCATAATATTGTGTTCGTCCCCCTTTTATATGTTTCTATCCACTTTTCCTATACCTTCTTCCAAATATACTACATGGATTAAAGGTGGTGCTGCTGCTTTAAAATATTAATCAGAAAGAGTGAAAAAAAACATGGTTTATCATTAAATCATATAAATGCATCAGTGACTACATTGTGTTGAGTAAAATTGAAATTCGGTAGCAATTAAGTAGTGTGTATTTGCAACAAAAACAAAATCACAACAAAAAATGTTGACAACAATAAATACATATTACCTCTCTTAATTTACTTTACATCCATTACCGTTTCCAGCCGGTGACCTTGGTCAGTTTTTTATTCAAGCCATATATTTCCCACTATCGGCTTGCTAGGCCTGTCATAGCTTCACACACCTTATAATCTAAAGTAAAACTAGGACAGGAACAACATCCAGTCCCCGACCGTTAATTTATCACCGTGAAAGGGTAAACCTACATTTCACCAATGATACATTTTCGGCCATGCCGGGAATCGAACCCGGGACCCTTAGCTCAGTAGACACACACACTACTGACTGAGCTAAGGTGTCGGATTTTGAAGGAGATTATGTAACAATATTATAAAAGTTACTAAAACCATTTTCGTGGGCTTATACATAATGTTGTATTCTGCAGATGCCACTTTTTAATAGATAATACTTTTACCTATAAAATAATATTACATTAGACTGTGTAGTGATCAGCATTGCTGTCTACTAATAAGAGTTCCTGGGTTCAATTCCCTGTGGTACCATAGGCGTTTTTCCCGCAGCGGAATTGTACCTATGTTTGCCATGGTCTGGAAAATGAGGTTTAAGTTAGATTTAAGACTTTTAATTGGCACTACATAATCATCATTATCATCACATCATCTGATCGGGCCCAGGTGTCCCAACCTTAGAAGAGGTTACATATCCGCCACTGCTAGTAGAAGACCAGGGATGTCAAGCCGACAAATCCTGGTGGCACACGCTAAAAACTAGGGATGTGCGAGACTCAAAAATTCAATAAAAAAATAATTTTGATCTCGTCTTGAAAGTTAAATAAACGAATCTTGAAGAGTCGAGAAATAAAAAACAGCAAATAATGGCCCCAAGAAATTAAAAAACCAAACTGGAAATTTATTATCTATAATAATAAAAGGAAGTGTTTGTTTGTGTGCGATGCCCAGCCAAATTTATGACATGCAGAGATATGAAATTTTTAACATAGGTGGACTTAGGGGGTTCGAATTGAACTGAAGACAAATTTTTAAATAGCTTTTTAATTAGGCTATTTTGCAAAGCGGGTTGTATCCTAACTTGACGCACCTAAGCAATCTAAGCACTAACACACTTAGACGCCAATGTATGGAATAAAACGATAGGGAAGTGAATGAGCCGTTCACTCGGTGAGGCCTCTTGTTTATCTACTAATAACACTTTCCCTTTTCCTCTGACGAGTTTACACACTCACTATATACTATTTGTGCCTTAGAAAAATTTGACTTACTTTTTAATTTCACCTTTTTTTTTTTTCTTATTTCCTATTCGAGATAGACATATGCTAACATGGAAATTTTTAATCTCCATCCTGGCAGGAAGATTTCTACAGGACATTTTTGTGACTTAAGTTAAAGATAATTTATAAAAAGTATGTTTAAAAAAACTACTTCAAGATAAAAAATAATAGCTTTGTGACATTGTAGGACTTTTTTTAGAATAAAAATTTGGCTTACACAAATTAAGACTGAAGTTTAAGTTGTCTTATAAACAAAATTAATATACAAGGTAGTGTATTAGATGAAATGTCTAGGGTCATAGCACCCATATAAAAGATTTCCCGTACTGTGCTTGGTTTCGCATGTGATGAAGCCTGCTAACTCGTAACAATCAAAGACTCTCTCTAAGTGTTTTGTAAAGTACTCAATAGTAAAGACATTTACAAGTTAATGACTTGTGTTTCTAATACTTTATTTTGTTATCTTCATATATTGATAAACTGAGCCAAATAATCATAAATCAAACCTTAACTTCACTTAACCCATGTCTTGAAGTGGCTGTACACACAAACAAGAATAAAATTCTACCCCCCCAAGACATCCATCAAAACAGTTTATTCTGCCGGGGATATTTCATGGTTTTTTCGCGTGGATAAACACACATGCTTATCCCTTTACAGTTTAAACATTCAGAATGAAAATGGATTATTGATATGGAGCTTGCTGACAAAGTTTGCTCTAAGCTTACTTTTAAAAGCCTTCTAAATGATTGATCAAAATGAATTAATCTTTATAATATTCACTTTTGTACCACTGACATAGATTAATTGTTTTAAGTTAAATAAATAATTATGGTATTTTTATACATCCTCTTTATTTATCATACAAAATTCAAGGTCAAGCAAACCACTACCCAAAATGATATAATATGAAACACTCCAAATCTTACTGTATTTCAAGGCCAAGTGAAGGTATAGTTTGAAACGCTCTCTAAATCTCACTATTTCAAGGTCATGTGAACCAGTACTCAAAATGGTATAATTTGAAACACTCCAAATCTCACTATTTCAAGGTCAAGTGAAGCAGTACTCGAAATAAAAATACCATTTTGAGACATGCTATCAATATACTCAAAGGTCATGTAAACTAGTAAAAAACAATTCGCAAGATGCGGACAGTTGGCTAGTCTCAGATCGAGGGACCTGTTGGAAGGGGAGGACAGTTTTTAGTGTAGTCAATATGCTTTAAAACATGGCCTACTTATCGTCTAATTATATAGGGGCAATGAAGATAGTAAGTAGTTCAGGTGATCATAAATTGTATCCAATATATATAAGAACTATAATTTTTTTTTTATGTATCAAACTGTCATAAGCACATTCTCGAAGGTTCTCCAGACTTTATCATGACAACCTGTGGAAGCTTTACAGGAACTGATCTCAAACTCTATAAACTTATGCTCAAAATTAATAAAAAAAAAATTTCATGCAGAGTCACTCCTGATTGGGCCTATCTGCTTATTTAAACTGATTGTGTAGTGATGGGTATGGGTGGAACTTAAAAGAACGTACCCGTATTTGCGGAAAAACATTTAGGGAAGACCACCCTCAATACACCTGCACCAGTGTTCGAATCCCGACCTCCCCATGGGCGGAGTTTCATACAAGACGCGCGACGTAGTTAGTTAACGCGCTAATTTCGTGTTGAGCCAGACTGCCAAAGACGGGGAGCTTGAGGTTCAAATCTTGCTCGGGTGAACTCGGGGTGGTTTTTCCTAAATGGTTTTTCACCATTCAACCAGGCAAATTCGGGTTCATTTACGCTATATTAAAAAAAAAATTTAGCACCGCGTCTTACTACCCATTCGGGTTATACGCACTTACGCTAATGTGTAATGGTAAGGTGATTATGAAGGTGGAGGCCTGGCATTCCCCACATTGACAAGATGTATTGTCAGAGGTGAAGGAAGGGTTTGGTAATCAGATAAATCTGTGCCGGGACCGAGGATTGTACACTCTATTAAACCCTCCCAATTCTTAGACCAATAGCGTAATTAGTACATAAAGCGTGTAACCCGAGCGGGTTGTAAGACGCGATGGTGCTAAATAGATAAAATAATAATCTTAAGTCAGTTTCCCAACGTACTGTTGAGTTTTATAAAAATATTACTTTCAACCGAGTGTATCGAGCTTCTGTTTTAACTAGACCATTTTTCATTTTGTCTGTCTGTCCGGATCTTTGTTCTGTGATAACTCTCCAACGCCTGGACCAATTTTAATTAAATCTAGCAGGAAAATTTCTTTGACTCTAGGTTGAACAATTTATATACTTAATTTTTCAATATGGCGGCAACTAAGAACTTTTTTTTCTTTTAATAGCTCATTTCAGTCGATTTTAATTTAAAATTCAAGGCATTCGAATCGAGTGCATAGGGCGTTTAAAAAAAAATGTACATCTATGGCGAGACTGACGTCTTTAAACACGTTAACAACGGTTATTCTTTATTACTATAATGTACTATTGAATATACACTAGAATCTTGTTAATCAGGACCAAAGCATGTTCGGATTAAGCGGTAGAATACAGAGATACAATATTTTCATGAATTTTAAATTACAGTATAATGAGTTTAATCAAATTTTCATTTATTTTCCTGATGCATAACATGCATTATGGACTGTAGTTATTTTTAATTACAGAAAAACACATTGTGTAGACAACAACGTGTAAATATTAAGTATTTATTATCAGATACCAACTGTTTCTTCCAATTCACTTTGAGCTTGTTAACCAATAAAATGTGTTTACTTTCTCTTAATTCTTTTTCCCGTGTTCCGAAAAGTGTTTTCGGATTATCTGTAATTTCAGAATACCGGGATTAGGTCTAATGGAGTTTTACTTTAGTATTACTTTGTTGAATGACTAACATTAGGAAGGAAAAATTATGGCAACTTGAAATCCAAAGAGTAAGTCTGTAGTAACGATACCAACATGTAAAGCGCGTGCTATACTGTTTGTTTACATACAGTAGCCCCATGGCTTCTTTGGTGCTGACTGACATCTTTGAAACGTTACCAGACCAAATTATGTATCCCTACGCTGGACCAAATGATCTGTGTAAACATGTGTTTAGCAGCTGTCACTTCTGACGGTCAAAATTTAGGTATATGCCTAAATGTTGACTGTCAGAAGTCATCTGTGAGCTGTCAGTCAGCACCAAAGAAGCCATGGGGCTACTGTAACTACTATTCAGCTATAGCTATGTTGACCGTATTAACAAACGATCCTCTGAAATCTAATTCTAAATCCTAGATCCTTCATTTAAGAACGTTCATCATAGCAGATCCAACTCGGCTCGCGCGAGGTATTATGGGAGTATAAGAGAACAGAAAAGACCTACGATATGCCAAAAAAGGTGTGCATTGCATTCGTATTTGAATGATTACTCGACTTTTTCCGCGGTGACGATGGGGGACAAAGTGACAAAGTTTCTTGTTAATAACTACAGTATGTCCCTGTTATGACAGAATTAAGGGCATGTGGTGCACGCTCTTAAGGCCCTTACAATTACCAAACATCTTACCACCACAGTAAAAGTGAATCTTCTTAATAATACATTATAAGAAATCATAGTTAAAGGTGCAAAAACAATTTTTTTCTAGGTTATTTATTATAACTAATCAAAAAACATGCTCTCGTGGTTTAAGGTGCGCTTATCCAAATATACAGGATTCCTGATGACAGATGAGCTAGAGGTTAGAATCCCGGGTGGGTTTATAGTGTGTGTTTTTGTTCTAAATGGTTTTTTTCACTCTTTCTACATAAATGCAAGTACATTTAATCTCAATATTTACCTCCTCATTACAACCCCATTATTGTGAGGGTGTGTATAAATCCGGACGGGTAGTAATTAGTAAGAATCGATTTACAATACCGCAGGTCAAGATAGGATTGCCCATGTTAATTATTTAACGTTTTACTCGGCGAGTTTTAAAGATATAACATTAAAACAAAAACTACAAAATTCTTAAATAGTTCTGAAAATAGTCTTACAGTATCAAAAATAATTTTTTCTATCTTGAAGTAGTTAATCCTCTACAACTTAAGCTATTTGTCTTGGTCATGAAAATGTCCTGTAGGAGTCTTCCTTCCAGGATGTAGATTAAAAAAGTCCGTGGTAGCAAATGTTTATCTAGACTAGGGAACAAGAAAAAGGTGAAGTTAAAAACACGTCAGTGCACAAATAGTATAGTGTGTAAACTCGTCAGAGGAAGGGGGAAAATGTTATCACCTATCAGTAGACCAACAAGAGTCCTCACAGAGTTGATTGCTCACTTTTTCCCCTCTCTATTTTGTATATTGTCGTTTAAGTATGATAGTGCTTAGACTGCTTAGGTGCGTCAAGTTAAGATGCAGCCCGCTTCGCAAAATAGCTTCGAAATATCCAAATAGGCAACGTCGTTAACCAAATGTGAAAATTAAATGATGCCTAAATAACCCTCTTCGGTGGTCGCATGGTCTAAGGCGCTACCCTCGCACTAGACTAGACTGCCGATGACGGGTAGATCGAGGTTCGAATCTTGGTAGGAAGTTTTGAGGGTGATTTAAAAAAAAAACATTCCGCGTTAATTTGGGAACACTTCCTCTAAATGTAACCTTCCTTAGCCCTAAAACCACTAGCGTAATTTAGTAGAACATAAGCATATAACCCGAACGGGTAGTAAAACGCGGCATTAAAAAGAAAGGTTGAAGAATGTCAGTTACGTCTTTTTTTTTAATGCTTCAAATAATTCAATTTCCATGAAGTATTTTCTGAAACAAGCGATCAACACGTCATATGGGACCTCCTGAGGTTTTGGGACTTCGAACCACTCATCTCATTCCCTACTTGACGTCTCCAGTCGATTTTCCAGCCGCAGACACTTAGAGTGCTTTAGCTCTGGTATCCGCGTCAAGGACAATAACACCCGAGGAAAGGGTAAAAAAACAAAAGTAAAGATTTGCTTCTAAAGTTATTTGACACTACCACTATATATATACACACACACACACACACACACACACACACACACACAGAGTTTTTCCTTCAACAAACAGCTAATCTCTTATCTAACGAACACATGTCAGACATACACTCTCGTGTCTTACTGCTCTTTGCAATACGTTTTCTTCTCTCTTTCTCTCTATCTCTAACACACCCTCCTCCCCCCTTGAAGAATATTCTTACACCCTTCTCCTCCCGTACCCTACAAAACTTAGCCCCTCACCCCTTTTCCACCCTCGAAAACTGAAACGAACCTAACCTCATACTCTCGTCACTAGGCAACCTCAGTGCGATGACGTCAGGACGCCGCGCCGATCTTGTTTGCGGCGGACCACGCCCTCTTCTTCTTCTTCCACCCCTTCCCCTCCCAACCCCTCGGCCACTCTACTCGATAGTAGGGGTGGGAGTATGAGAAGGGAGCAAGTAAGTCGGGTTCTCTAACAGCAAATTACTTTGCTCTCCAGTATCCTATAATATATTAAATATAAGGATGTAGGCACCTTTAAATAAGACAGATTTGAATGACGTAAGCACTAGATTTGTTCTAGTAAAAAAAAAAACAGGAAAATAAGGGAGGTATCGAAGACTTCCTATTGGGTAAGTTATTTTGATGATATAGGGTGTGAATGAGGTGGTTTTTTTTAGCACCGCGTCTTACTACTCGTTATGGTTATACGTTTAGGTACTAATTTACGCGGATGGTTTTAGGGATTAAGAAGATTATATATATGAAGTGTACCCACATTTGCGTGGAGGGAGAGTGGAACACCATTTTGCAACAATAAAAAAACCTCATTACATTAAACCTCTATCTCCCCGTCATTGTCAGTCTAGTCTACTGCGAGAGTAGCGCGTTAGACCACGCGGCCATCGAAATGGGTTGTGATTGATTTGTTAGTGGGAATGTTTCTCTTTTTTTTCTTTATCGACGCGTCTTACTACCCGTTCAGGTTATATGCATACATATATTACGCTAATATAGTAGGGATGAGGAAGGTAGAATTTTGAATAAGTGTACCCGTATTTGTGTGGAAGAAGCGTGGGGAACCATTTAAGGGAAAAAAACACCCGAGTACAGTATACCGGGATTCGAACCTCGATATCCCTGTCAATGGAAATCCACTTTATGACGAGAGGGATGCCTTAGCCCATTATGTCACCGGAGTGGGTTTTTCTCAAATATTGTTGCCTTAAACTATTAAGAGCGTTTTGAAATTATTTTTACCTTTAGATTGTTGGTTGAGAGATTTCATCTTTGCATATGTCACGGTTTTAGCACAATGTTCGCATCTTGGGGGGATAACATAATTTTTCAAGACCACATTAATTTTTTTTATCGTCGCCTTTTACTACCTGATCAGGTTAGATACATATATTATAACCAGAAAACCCTTGCGAAAATTTTGAGCATTCAACCCCCACCCCCACCCTCCTAAACATATTAGTTTTTTGTTGGGTTGTTGAAATTAAATACTCGGCAAAGAGCAAATGGCAAAGAGTGTTTATTTTCTGTAATTGATACAAAATATTGATAGATCTTTTAACTTAAAATTTAAACATCGTGTTTTAACGTAAACTGAGTATGCTATGTCAAAACTCGGAAAAAAAAATCCTATCCATTGATACCTTATTCTTCGCTGTATGTTTTGTAGTAGTTGGGAAAAGGGATGTTGACAACAGAAATAATATATAGAATTACTTAAACTGGGTAGCGATGAGGAAGGAAGTATTTTTAGAGGTAATTTACATGCTTTTGAGTGGATGGAAAGGGGGAAGACATTTAGGAAAATTTACCCTCGGTAGATTCTATCTAAATTCGAATTCCAATCTCCACGTCATTAGCGGATCAATCTCGAGTGACGACTGTTAGACAGTTCAGCCACTATACTAATATTGCGTGTCTGGGCTACATCAATCGGAGACCAGTTTATGGAAAGATTAGCAAGTACTAATGTACTAATCGTACATCCTTTTCGGAGAGGCTCTTTCCATGTCCCGATGAGATGAGGCAATGGAGATAGTGAGTATGAGGGTGTGGAACCAGTGAAGCCTAACTAACCCAACACTGGTCACCACCGGGGCAGTTTACCGTTAGGGAAAGACCCAAGGTACCAGCCTGGAATCTAACCCGGGACCCCTAGGCTCGTAGCCAGGTGCACTGATCACACCACGGGATTCATCCACTGGAGTGGGTGACATTCAATTAGTGTCTGTCATTTGCTTCGCCGGTGAACGATAGATGGGCTAATCCCCGGAGACTTGCCTATTTCCAACGTGTGGTGACGTCACATTTTCTAAAATGATCTCATGGTAAAATATTTGTTCATAAAACATTTAGAAAGGAAATCATGATCAGAGGGAAAGTTGTTGATTGAACATTATTTTTTTCTTTAGATTACTTAAAATATTTTTGAGAAAAATGCTCACTATATTTTTACTTTGCGATTTTTCTATTATTAAAATTTTAACTTATATATAATATTTTATATGTTAGTTATTAATAATTATTATCATTACAGCCATAATGCCAAAAAGAGTCACCGTGATTGTTGATAAAGTCAAATTTTTAAGGGAAAAATCTTTAAAAAATATTTTTTAAGGTAATTAGGAAACAATTTTAACATTTTTTTTAGTGAAATTTTACAGGTATTAATAATATATCTCTAAGGTGATAGCTGCAGATCACATGACTTGACGTATGAATACGTGAAAGTAGATCTAGTCACGTGTGGCTGTCAAATAAGATTCTACCTATGAAAAGTTGAACTAAGCTATAAGTAGTCACCGTATTGATTACAGCCAATCACAAACTTACCGCCTGATATAACGAGTGAAGAATGAACCAGAATATCAATTTAATATATTGAAACTAGATCAAAGAAGGGTCTAATGATCCCATTGCCATTATCTTAAAAAACTAAATTGTCAATAACTAGCTCTTAAAAAGTACATTTTAAAACTAATTATATATTTCTTTTCATGAAAGTAATGACCAATTAAAATTAACCATCTCATTAGCTTAGTAAATACAAAAAATCTACCAGGGAGATTATAAAAAAGTATTTTTTTATTATTATTGTGTTCAAAATCGTGGTTATTAACGGCTTACTTTAAACTATAGGGATAATAAAGGTTATGTAGAATAAATGCACAAATATCAGCAAGGAGACTATATGTTAAAACAACGATCATCCAAATCACCCCTAATCGAGATTTGAACCTGCATATCTCAATCACCATTAAATCCGACAAGATGAGAATGGAGCCTTTTTATCCATACGTGCCCACCGGTGTGGGAATTATTTATTTAACTTTTCTTATACTACTTTTAGTAAATCGACTTTTTTTATTTAAAAAAATGTTAAAGGGGAGTGGGAAAATCATCTCGGATAGTGAGTACTTTACCCTTATACTTTAGTTGAATATTTCAACTATTTTGTGGTAACACCTAGAATCACGTGTACTAAACTTATAACAACTCTAAACACTCCCTTGTGAGTGTGTCAAGAAGTTACTTCCCGCGGTTAGTTACAAACCCAAATTAATATGTTGACGGCTCCCTCTTTGATCATGTTTATTCTCTTTTGTGTGTGTGTGTGTGTGTGAATTTCTGTTTATATGACATTATTTTGTTGGCTATGACGTTAACTCTTTGAACATCATTATTATAATATTTCAAGTTACATGAAAAATTGTGTAAAATGTTTACGTTTATATGTAACAAAAAAATTAGACAAAAAGTGTGGGGTATAGGTTTTGTTGTTGTTGTTGGTTTACACTAACACTTTAAAATTTAGAATTCGAATAACACTTAGAATATCTCGATACATAATTTATCCACTCATCCCAATTTTGTAATAAATTTGTACACGAAGAAAAGCTGTTCAATTAACTAAATTATACATATTTTGTATCTACCAAAATCAAAATGAATTTATAAAAGTAATTTCAAATTAATCTTTTGTGAAATTTAGGGTTTCAAGCATCCCTAATTGATTTACAATCATCAGAGGTCACAGTAAAATAGATTTTAAGAATAAAGAGGTGAAAATATAATAATATTTCAGATAACATGGTGGTCTCGGGGTAAGGTGTCGGACTCCTGTGCTGGGGCCCAGGGTTCAATCCTCAGTACCAGTGCAGATTTATCTGATAACCAAACCCTTCCCTCACCTATGACAAGACGTGTATTAATCACAACTCGAGAATGTGGGGAATGCCAGGCCTCCACCGTGGTTTGAATCCCACGTTAAGCTGTAGGTCCTCCATTTCATCTCACAATCACCCTACCATTTGCACATTAGCGTAAGTGCGTATAATCCGAACGGGTAGTAAGACGCGGTGCTAATAATAATATTTCTAATATTGCCTGAAAATATCTATAAATAAGAGAATAAAATATGATGAATGGTCCGCTTTCATAAAAAAAAGAATATCTGATGGCCGTATGATAAGAACGAGCCAAGTAGAGGCTGGGTGATTGTGGCGTTGATTTGATTGCTGCGCAGATGTTTTCCGAATAAATTACGTCATCGATCTAGTCCCACTTAGCGTTTACTTATACAAACTGAGTGCTTTCACTGAACGTCTACTTAGCATCCACCCAGGCTCGTTCTTGCGTACTGTCCAAAGACAAAACAGATACAATGTATACAACTAATACAGTCATAAGGCCCCTGCAATCTTACACAATACGACACGCATAGCATATATGTAGCATTGGTTGCCCAAGAAAACTATCTCACGGCGTTTAGTCGATCTATATTTTTATTGACCCGAAGAGTTTTATTATCAGTATGATTTATAATCAATTTAATTATGGGGAAGGGATTGTGAAGCTACATTTTAGAGGGAATGCACCCGCATCTATGTGAGGGTAAAACCGTTAAATATGTTGGGGAGAAAAATCCTCAGCACATCCGGCCTAACATAGGTATCCCGGGTTCGATTCCTGGGCAATACCTTTGGTATTTTTCTCTTAAGAGTAATTATCCCAATGGGCGATAGGAGTTGGTAAATTAGGCTGAAGCTACAGTATCCCGATGGCTTCTTTGGTGCTGACTGACAGATAAACGCTTTGAAAAGTTACCAGACCAAATTATGTATCCCTACGCCGAACCACATGATCTGCAAAAACATGTGTTTAGCAGCTGCCACTTCTACCGGTCAAAATTTAGGTATATACCTAAATGTTGACTGTCAGAAGTCAGCTGTGAGCTGTCAGTCAGCACAAAAGAAGCCCTGGGGATACTTTAAGTTCAAGTCTCCCACTGGTCTACATCTTCATAATCACTATCATCACATCATCTCATTGCGGGTACATGTAGACATCCTCCTATGTAGTACCCTCGATAACGCTCTGTGCCACCAGAATGGTGAATAGTCTACATACAGGGGACGGAACTGGATGTTACGTCCCTTCCGGTCATGCCACACACTATA
The DNA here is from genome assembly GCA_902151425.1 of Timema shepardi. Taxonomy (NCBI): domain Eukaryota; kingdom Metazoa; phylum Arthropoda; class Insecta; order Phasmatodea; family Timematidae; genus Timema; species Timema shepardi. The sequence goes on from CABFVX010001112.1 coordinate 152,009, forward strand.
TGGGTCTAACACCTAGTCCACGTGAGCACTGATACGTGTACACCTAATATCATATCTAAGACAATTGTAAGGCTACTTTTAGGAAATAACACTGTCATTTTCTTAACTTCGTGACTTTTCCTTAGATATAAGACAAATTTGGCAACGCTGATTCTTCGAGGTTGCCATTACCTCCTCCTTACCCAGCACATCGCCTTCCGAGATAATTGAAAGCGAGGTGATTTGGCAACAGTTAGCTGAGATAGAGAATCTAGAGCGTTTCTCCATAAGACCTACAGTTCCCTCAGAGATGATATTATTTGTAGTCATTATTTCTGAGTTTTAACCAAGTGAAAATTTTGTTTCTACAGACGCTTAACACAAGTTAAGGGTCTTAGCTTATAATGAACACGCTGAATACGAGTACACACGCTTTAAATTACCGAGGAACTTACATCTTTGACCACACAGAGCTTTGAACCATTAAGAATCTAAGGTGGTCCGATAAATAATTGTTTAATTTATATTATCCTGTTGACCTCAGTGCGGATCCGTACAACTGGGCACCAGGGCCGATTTAAGAATATTATTATTATTAGCACCGCGTCTTACTACCCGTTCGGGTTATACGCACTTACGCTAATGTGTAATGGTAGGGTGATTGTGAGATTAAATGGAGGACCTACAGTTTAACGCGGGATCCGAACCACGGTGGAGGCCTGGCATTCCTCACATTCACAAGATGTCTTGTCAGAGGTGAAGGAAGGGTATGGTAATCAGATAAATCTTTGCCGGGACCGAGGATTGAACCCCGGCCACCAGCATAGAAGTCCGACACCTTACCCCTAGACCGCCAGGTCACCAACATTTAAGAATAAAAAGTGATAAATTTAAAAAAATGAAAACAGACAACTGTGACCTGTGTATATTTTTTAAAGTTTGTGAACAAAAAAAAACATTCATGATTAAAACAAACAAGAAGACAATCATACACAACACCATATAAAATTTAAAAAAGTTAAACAAGATGGTTAGGTTAGGTAGGTTAGGTTAGTCCAGGTCAGGTTAAAAAATTAAAATTTTACAATATCAAGTAGTCTAAGTTTATAAATATAAACAAATTAAGTTTCCTCTGCTATGATTTTTTTTAATCTCCAAAAATGAATATTTAAGGTAAAAACCAATGATAACGTTCTTACACTGGCACCCAGTTGCATAGGCGCCCAGTCTTACCTGTGCCCACTTCGCAAGCGCCCAGTCGGCTACGACCAATCGGCAGTGCCCAGTGGTCCTAGCCGACCTCAGTGGGCTTGGGGTGAAGTGCTCGCCTCAGGACATGATGTTAGTGGGTTCAAACCCAGTCGCGGTCGACAGATTTTTTTTTTTTTTAGCGATAGCAAATCCGTAGCATAAATTCCTTCGGAAAGGAAGTAAAGCCGTCGGCCCCAATGTCGATTGTGACATGTAAAATAATCCTGGCAGGTATGAGAAAAATTTCCTTTCCCGTCAAAATTGGTAGGTCATTTCACTTTCACTCATAGAAACTCTCGTGTTCTGATATAATTAGTTAGTTCAGAAGGTTCACGTTAATTACCTTCATTAAATAAAAAAACAAATATATTATATAAGTGAGCTTTCTCACCGCAAGATATCACTAACCAAATAGATTTTTTTTAGTTCACACATTTTAAAGCAATATTTAATTGAGGTTACTACATGTTAAAGCAATTAGATGCGTTACAGGAGTTTGAAATCTTGGATTATAAAATAAGTAGTTTGATATTTTAAAATATTGTTCAAACAAAATGTAGTTGAATATTATCAGCTTGTTTGAGAACAGTTAAAAAGTTTAAATCTTTAATTTAAAGTTTAAAAAAATTCAACGACGCTTAACGCGAAAAATTTGTACTTCAGAGATTAAAACAAAAGGTTAGAAGCCTATATCTAGCCTCTCTCTATCAAATAAAGTAAAGTTTTGATAGAGTCATGACAAAACATTTGAAGATAATGTGGGAATATTTTAAATGGTTCTATGTAAGCTATTACATATATTTTTTCAAACACTTTGAACTTAAAATTTAAACTTTTTAATTGGTTGGGACATTTATCTACATTTTGTTGAAAACGATATTGAAAAGTATCAAATCATTTTTTAAATAATCCGTGATATCTAAACATCTGCCTCTCATCTCAGTACTCTTCCATGTAGCAGCACCCTTAACTTCTTTACTTTATGGCATTATTCCCCAAATGTTGGTGTCCCAGAGTTCTATAAGAAGAAAAACCTGTGGCATGAGGCTAAAATCAATCTATAATTTTTTTATGATAATATTTCTGATAAAGCAATTAAAGTGAGCGTGTAAGGGACACGAGAAAAGGTTTGTGTTTTAAGTTTATTATAGAAATTTTTTGTTGACCAAAATAAATAAAATATTGCTCAAGTAGAAACATAGAATTTAACTTTCTTCAAATTCTAGTCGTGTTAAGCTAGACTGACGATGACAGGGAGATAAAGGTTCAAAAATCGTTCAGGTGAACTGGGTGGGGGTGGGGGTGGGGGGTTCCTAAACGGTTTTCCACTCTCACTCCAAGCAAATTTGGGTTAACTTCCTCTAAATTCAACCTATATAATTTCTAATACATTAGCGTAATTAGTACTTAAGCGTAAAACCCGAACGGTTAGTAAGATGTGGTGGTAAATAAATAAATAAATAAATAAAAACTTTTTTCAAATTGTGTAAATCAACCGCTGTTGTTGAATATTTGTAAAGGGTGTCCTAAAATCTAAAGACAGCCTTTTAAATTAAGAAAAAACGTCATTAAATTCCAGAACCCCTTCGAAAGATATTCAACAACTGTTATTATTATTATTATTATTATTATTATTATTATTATTAATAATAATAATAATAATAGCACCACGCCTTACTACCCGTTCGGGTTGTACGCACTTACGCTCATGTGTAATGGTAGGGTGATTGCGAGATGAAATGGAGGACCTACAGTTTAACGAGGGATCCGAACCACGGTGGAGGCCTGGCATTCCCCACATTCACAAGATGTCTTGTACAGAGGTGAATGAAGGGTTTGGTAATCAGATAGATCTGTGCCGGGACCGAGGATTGAACCCTGGATCCCAGCACCTTACCCCCAGACCACCAGGTTACCTTCAACAACTGTTGATATCACCATTCGAAGACAAATTAAACTCTATGTTTCTACTGGAGCAATATTGTATTTATTTTAGCAAAAAGAAAAAAAAATGCTATAAAAACTTCAAAAACACTTCCTTTTTCTCGCGTCCCGCATACTTCCAACCCAAGACCCCAACACGATCTTTTTTCACTTTAAACGAAAAGAAGAAAATTAATATTAAAATGGGGCACAATTCTACCAATAACTTTTGATGACAAGATATAGATAAATTTAAAAATTGAAGTAATAATTTTTTTCTGATAGAGCTTTGTTTGTCTCGATTACATGTAAATAAAAGTAAAAAAGCAAATTTAATTTGCGTGGTGGTTGAAAGAACGAACGATACCATCACCAGCGGAGAAGGTAAAAATAGTATCGTTTGTAAATCCTTCGTGCGTCTTTACGTTCAAAAGCTCTAATCAAGGCGAACAAATACTACAGTTTATTTTCTGTCCGAGAAGATTCTTTTACAGATTATTTTTAGGCTATTAAAAAAAAGTATTTCAATTAATATTCTATCAAAGCTACAGTGGGAAAGTGAAGATTAATTAAATCCGTTAAAATGTTGCAGCTTTAATCAGTCAAGATAATTTTAATATTTTCTATTTTAAATTATGAAATGTATAAAATATAATTATTAATACTAAATATTATTTAAAAAAGCTAGAATATATAGATAAAATCTACCCATTACCATTTGATAAAAAATATATATTTAATTGAGTCAAATATTTAAAAAAAAATGACAACTGGAAAAGCAAATCGAAGTCGAGAACTTTATCAATATTGATAGAACCTATGAGGTGACCTGGTGGTCTAAAGGTAAGGTGTCGGACTTCTGTGCTGGTGTCCGGGGTCAATCCCCGGTTCCAGCACAGATTTATCTGACTGCTAAACCTTTCCTTCACCTCTGACAAGACGTGTATTAATAACAACTTGTGAATGTGTGGAATGTCAGGCCTCCATCGTGGTTCGGATTCCACGTTAAACTGTAGGTCCTCCATTTCATCTCACTATCACCCTCCCATTACACATTAGCGTAAGTGCGTATAACTCTAACTGGTAGTAAGACGCGGTGCTAATAATAATAATAATAATAATATGGTTCAACAAGTCTAATTTCAGTTTGTTATTTTAAATACTCCCTAGACCCGACCCATGGCCCGGAGAGAAGAATAAATCAATTTTGTTGTTAGTTTCATTTCTGCCACTGGAGACAGAGTGTGTATAAGATCACAAGCTCTTCAATGACAGCAAAGGTCATCCGAAATGAGGCCTTCTATATGGATGAGGCTTCCTTGACGCCCAGTCCTCTCTAACTGGAATGGCGATGAAGCTGATGATGCTGATGACGGTGTTGAAGGCAATCTCGTGGCTGAAAAGACGATTTTTTTTTACATCTTTCAGTGGCTGGCCATCCAATTTGCGAGGTGTTTTCGAATTATGATTGATGCAAGATGATAACTCTCAGAGAATAGGTGGATATCCTTTTCAAGGATGTACGTGCTAACTAGGATAAAATTAACAACATCCGCCCGAATAGGTGGGCACGTGGTCTAGATGTCAGGTTCGCCAATGACGAGGAGGTAGGAGTTAAAATCTTAAGTTAAGGGTATTTTTTATACTAAATTATTTCTCAACTCTTCCGCTGCTCAAATACGGGTACATTTTTATCAAAATTATACCTTACTCACCCTTACGTCATTAGTTTGAATGTGTAGATAGCCCGGACAAGTAGTATGACGTTGTGCACGAAAAATAAACCATATAAAATAGCATTGTATTATTATTTTAAAGAAAACGACCCCGTGGTGTAGTGGGCAGTGTACCTGGTTGCGAAATAAGGGGTATCAAGCTCGTTTCCCGGCTGTTACCTTAGTTATTTTTCCCGAAGGGGAAATTACCCCAACAGTCACCAGGGTTTGGTTGATCAGGGGTGAGTTAGGTTTAAGTATTTCTACTGGTTTCATACCATCATACTCACTGTCACCCTCATACTCACTATCACAATCATACTCACTGTCTCCCTCATACTCACTATCACAATCATACTCACTGTCTCCCTCACACTCACTATCACAATCATACATCACCATCATACTCACTGACACCCTCATACTCACTATCACCCTCATACTCACTGTCACCTTCATACTCACTGACACCCTCATACTCACTATCACCATCATACTCACTGTCACCCTCATACTCACTGTCACCCTCATACTCACTGTCTCCCTCATACTCACTATCACCCTCATACTCACTGTCACCTTCATAATCACTGACACCCTCATACTCACTATCACCATCATACTCACTGACACCCTCATACTCATTATTATCATCATACATCACCATCATACTCACTGACACCCTCATACTCATTATTATCATCATACTCACTATCACCATCATACATCACCATCATACTCACTGCCACCCTCATACTCATTATTATCATCATACATCACCATTATACTCACTGACACCCTCATACTCATTATTATCATCATACTCACTATCTCCCTCATACTCACTGTCACCCTCATACTCACTATCTCCCTCATACTCACTATCTCCCTCATACTCACTGTTACCTTCATCTCATCTCATCGGAACATGGAAAGGATGTACTATTAGTACATTCGGGCGTCCCCTTTATTACTGTACATTAGTACTGGCTAATCTTTCCACTACTGGAATACAGATTATGTATCCTAGTCGTGAAATATTATTATTTAAAATAAATACAAAGACAATTGTCATCCCCAGAAATTCAATTTGATTCTTTTAACTACACAGTACAATTTTAAATATGAATTCATGTTTCTTTAAAGAAGAAATCGGTAATATAAAATAATATTCCCTTCCTGCAGGAAATAATAATAGTTGTAAATTTCTCAGCGATAATATTGGCAAGATGAATCTCCGTTCTTTCGTTTAATTGCATTCGTATCTTGTACTTCAATCCTACTACCTTTCTTTTTTCTGTTATTAGAGTCTTTCTATTTGTATTCAAGCTACAAATTCAAATGACATATATTCGGAGAGTTTTTAATTTAGATACGAGTTTGGACTCTGTGACTTTGCTCTTGTTTTTAGTATCCCCAGTAGAAATAAACGCGTTAACTCCAACACTTTGGGAAGGGGACGAGTTTTAATTAAGTATCATTTAATTCATGTGATGTGATTAAAGTCAACCTATCAATGTTGAAAATATTATTTTTAAATGCTGTATTTATGTTTAATGGTACACATTTATGTTTTTTTTTAATCAAGAGTAGATTGTAGCCTTTATTACATATTTTCTTGTTAAACTATTTTAATTTGCAGACCTAAATGGCTCTGTATCACAGCTCTTGCCTGTGAACTTTGATATGAAATGTGCAAAACCACACCAGTGGCCACATGTAAAAAGGCATTAGTCTCATCTTGTCTGGTTTTATGGTGGAGGGGAGGCCGGCGTTTGAACCCAGGCCAAGTGTATTGAGATATTTTTATTTCTCTCTTCATTAAATTGCGGATGCATTTCATCTAGAGTGTTACCTTCCTCACCTCTCTTATGAAGATAGTCCGGACGTGATGGGTGACACGGAGATTAAAGGTTGACGGGATGGTTGGGTGGAGGGAAAAGGAAAGTTGTTCAGAATTTTCACCAAATACGTTGGTTAGAGTACAAAAAGATTTGACACTAGCATGATTTACTAACAATGGTCTTTTGATGATGATGATGATGATGCGTTTTAAACTCAACTCTTTGTTTTGTGCACTTCCTATCAATCCAGAAATGGACATTCACTCTGTTTTTCGACTGGCTAGAGCTGTCCGCACCATCTGGTAGAAATTACATGTATTAGAAAAGTTTATAAAGAGTTTCCCGTTGCCTTCCGCACTGAAACTCTACGAGCAAACGAGAAAGGACCTACCAATTTATAAATGAAAGATATTTTCACATATCCTCCAGAGTTATCTTACATGTCCACAATCGACATGAGACAAACGACTTTATTTTCCCTCCGAAGGAAGTTGTTCTAAGGATTTTTTAGCGCCCAATAAGGGATTACGAAGGCTATATTTGAAAGAAGTGTACCCGCATTGGCATGGAGGGTGAGTGTAAGACTAGTTTTAAAAACCACCCTCAGTACATCTGACCGAGATTCGAACCTTAATCATCCCCGTCATCGGCAGTCTAGTCTACTGCGAGAGTAGCGTGTTAGAGCATGGGGTTACCGAGGTGGGTGTGAATTGTGATTCAAAGATTAATAAGCGAACAATAAAATAAAGGCACACAAAAAAGATTCGTGACCAGTGAAGTGAGTCACAAACTATATTGAAGGAAACAAAATTTTCCCGTTTTTATTTTGTCCGAACAAAAAAAAAATATTTCCTTTGTTTTTAAAAGTAGTAAGGGAAGTGAAGGGTTTAAGAAGGGGGGGGGTTAATGAATTGTTCGAGTGACAAATTATCCGCATAAATTTTACCTAATAGTTAAGGTTTTCTCTTTTAGCCCCGCGGGAACTAAGCGTCGCGGCGTTAGAGGGGAGGGGGAAAGGAGGTGAGGGGTGGCAGAACGGGTGGGCGCTCTGGCCGGGTAACCGTGGCGACGCACCGGGTCCGTCGCTCGTGTACGCTCGCCATACCTCGTGTATCTTCGCTCTTATTCCCTTTCTCTCTCTTTCTCTCGACATCGGCGGCCCAGCCGAGAGCGGCAAGCCAGTCCAGTCCCCGGACAAGAAGACGAGACGCGAGCGGGAAAAAAAAGAAGTGCCGGTCTATTTTAATATCGCGGGAAATCTCGTGTTTTTGTTTTGTTTGTTTTTGTTTTTTCTTTTTTAATATAACAAAACAATCACACCAAACATAATTATTTTTGTGACACACTGTGAACAAGCTGAGGTCAGAAATGGGAGTGCTGTTGTTCCTAAAGACTTGTGTTGATATCGGATTAGTCTCAGGTCCTTAAGGGATGGGATAAAACATCTCGGAAGGATTCCTCTGACAGGTAGGATTGTTTTTTTCTAAACAAGAAAATGTTGTGTATCTGTACGACTTGTCATATACAAACATTGTGTTCTTCTTTCAAAACTTATTTTCTAATAAAAACGTTTTTTTTTTAAAAATAACGAAATGTTTGGTAAATAAACCAATTGATAACCCAATTATATATCAACATTTTATTCTGTAATATTTTATCAATAAAATGACAAAACTTGACCTCATAAGAACTCTATCCCGGTCCCTTGAAGATTAAATAGTATTTACGTTTTTTTACAGTTATTAAACAACTCTACTCGATTTTATTATTACTCTATTTGGTTAACACAGATATTAAAATATCTATACTATGGTCCTGTGTAATTTCTTTTTTTTTAAATTTCTCGTTGGAATATACATACTTGAACTTGTACCTGGGTCAAACTCTAGACCTTGGTGGAGAAATACAGACGTGGGTGCAACGTTATTACCCACCCTCGCTTTACTGAGATTTCAAAATGGCAGATATCACATTTTACCTTAGACAAAATGTTGCTCAAATTTATTAAGGAATTATATTTTAATGGCTTTAATTCATCTCTGATAAGAGCAAATTTTATTCCTTTTTATTAATTTTTATTTCACAAGTGTAACATTTTTATTTACAATGATAGAAAATAGGATATACTCATTAGATTATATACATTTAAAAATGACGAAAAAAAATATGCTGAAGGTATTTTAAAATACTAAAAGAGTACTTATGACCAAGACCCAGATTTTGATAATATGTAATTGTTTTGTTTGTTTTTTGTTTAATAACATAGAATGTTCATGTGTATACACACTAAACTCTTTATGATCTCCTGGTTGTAGAAAGTTATATTTCCTGTTTTTTTTTGTCATTTTGTTGTGTTAGGTGATATTTTCTTCATTTGTGACATTTAGTCATTTTTGAGACAATTTAAGACATTTATGATTAAAAAATATTAATACCATTGATAATTTATAAATGCTTAAATATCCAAACATAATTATTTTCCAACACACAATTTACTGTCGGCGTGAAAAGAAAATGTGGGCCATGAACTTTGTATCCTCTTTGCTTGTCTAGTTGTAAAATACATATTCCTGGTACGACTGCAACTTAAGGGTTGTGTTAGAAGGGGGTTGCTATTATTTCTGAAGCAAATATTTGTAAAATTAATGTTATATTTAGCAGCATGCAAGAGTTTAGTTGTTAAAGGATTTTTATTGCATATAATATCTATATTTATTAGGAGTAATTTTCATTTGTAGAGTTATTGTTTAAATTAGTCTTATAGATTTATTTCAATTTTTAGTTATAGTTTTAAGTAATTCTTTAAAAATTTGAACTAATTTTCTAGAAATTTTAAGTAATTTTACATATTTTTTGATGATTTTATATCATCAAAGTCCATGCCCTACATATGACCAAATAATAGCAACATAATAAACAATAATATAAATGTTACGACTTAATTGTAGCCTAAATCATTTCTCAAATAATCTATTATAGTATAAACAAAAACTTTTTTTTAGTAAACTATCATTGTATAAATTTTTTCTTCCTTAAAACCAATGAACAGTTTTTTTTATTACCAAAAGCACAATCCCAGGTATCCAGTTGAAACCAAATTACTATATACATTTTTGAATTTAAAAAAACACTCGTCAGTAAACTGTTATTAGGCCTAGATGTATTTTTATCTGAAAAACCAACCATGTGTAAGATATAATATTAAACACTGCTGTAAATGACAACGTTTAAAAAAAATTGTAAACTGTTTGAAAAATATATATATTTTTATTTAGCACTGCGTCTTACTATTCGTTTGGGTAGTACGCTAATGGGTTAGGAATTGTTAAGCTTGAACTTAGAGGAAGTGAACCCACATTTGAGTATAGGGATAGTGGTGAACCATTTAGGAAAACCACCCCCAGTTCACCCAACCGAGATTAGAACCAAATTCTCAGCCCATTCAAGCAACACTGATCAAGTAATGAAGCCGGAGTCTGCTTTACCTGGGTGTGTCTTTAGTTAGAAGTATTCGATCCTTAGCCTAGGCATATTATGTTCTGCTATTCGGCGTTGTCTGTACCTATAATCAGTAAAACAAGATATTTCAAATTATTTTCAATGATTAAGGGTAATAAAACAAATTAATTCTATTTAACGACATTTTGTACTATAAAATAAGATAAAATCAAACTTTTGGGATATAAAAATTACAGTATTTATATATTTTTAAAGATGATATAATTTTACCACTTTTAATCTGTTTATAGTTTAAAAATATTTTCCTTTGACATATTATAAATATTTCATTGTTTTCCTCATATGCATGCCTATTTATACTAAATTTCAGCTATATACAATAAATACTTTACCTTAACAATGGTGAATTGAAAGCATAACATATCAAGTTTAGCCCCTTATTGCCCGTGAACTGTAACAATATAAAATAATTGATTCACTATTTATAGTTTATAACTTTATATTTGTTAAAATTGTGCAATAACATTTTTAATATCTAATGATTTTTAGAAAAATAAATGCCCCAGTGTATAGAGTTTCGTTTAATTTATATTTTTTTTTGCTAAAGCTCCTAATTATTATTATTATTATTATTATTATTATCACCGCGTCTTACTACCTGTTCGGGTTATACGCACTTACGCTAATGTGTAATGGTAGGGTGATTGTGAGATGAAATGAAGGACCTACAGTTTAACGTGGAATCCGAACCACGGTGGAGGCCTGGCATTCCCCACATT
>CABFVX010001112.1:164184-190368 GCA_902151425.1 Timema shepardi
GGGGGGGGGGGGGGGGGCATGCGTCCCTCTGCAATAAATGGTTAAGGATGTAGCCCCTAGTTTTTTTAAATTTCAATTTCTACTGTGAAAGTGTAATTTGGTAAATGTAACTAAAACGAGAATATAAGACCATCCCACTCATATCATTAAAAAAATTAGATATATTCTATATATTTTTTATTGAAAAAAAGAAGTAGATACTTTAAACAAAACTCCAAGCGACACAAACCAGGACTATAATTTATCAACTTGATATATACAAAAATAATTTAAAAAATAGATATATCTAAGAGTTTATTTTTACATAGGAGTTATTTACTCTCAGTTATTCCAAGGCTGAGAAAATGGAGCTAGTCTAAGAATATCCAAACATATTATGTGACAATAAAACAACATGAAAGACACATGTTGCATAGGTGGTATATATGTATACACTATACATGTAAGCATAAAGACTTAATCCAAAAATTATACAAAGAGGTGTGAATATTTATTTTGGGGTTGGAATTAGAATGAAAATACATTTATTTTACCTATATTATTTATTCCCAATTGAACTTATAATACATATTTATAACAATCTAAACGCTATAGTTAATATCTGTCGGTGATCTGGTGATCTAGGGATAAGGTGTCAGACCTCTATGCTTGCGGCCGGGGTTCAATCCTCGATCCCGGCATAGATTTATCTGATTACCAAACCCTTCCTTAACCTCTGACAAGACATCTTATGAATGTGGGGAATGCCAGGCCTCCACCGTGGTTCGATAGCGTAAGTGCGTATAACCCGAACGGCTAGTAAGACGCGGTGCTAATAATAATAATAATAATAATAATAATAATAATAATAATAACTGTTAATTTCAAGGTCAACGTAGGATGTTTCATCAGCCAATATAATCTGCCAGTAGGACAATAGGCTAGATAGTTATTGTTAGTAATAGACGTGTCGATTAAATTGACGTTAAGTTACAATAAAAAATATCAAAAGTACATTCCATTTACCTTGAAAGATACTTCTTATGCTATCAGTAGTGGAAGTATAAGCGTCTTCTTAGGTTGGTATATTATATAAATAAATTTAGCACCACGTCTTACTAACCATTCGGGTTATACGTTTAAGTACTAATTAGGCTAATGGTTTAGGAATAGGGAAGGTTGAATTTAGAGGAGGTGAGCCCACATTTGCGTGGAGGGAGTGTGGAAAACCATTTAGGAAAAATAACCTTCAGTTCACCCGACCGAGATTCAAACCTGGATTTCTCCGTTCTTGCCAGTCTATCTTGATACGATACCAGCGTGTTATCTAACCACGCCACCTATGTGAATTACGCTATGTGGGTGCGATTATTTCTTCCCGATGAGATGATAATGATGATTATGTGATGTCAGTATACATCTTAAACCTAATTAATCAGACCATATGAACAATTCTCCATCGGTAAAAAAAGACCTATGGTACCGCCGGGAATTGAACCCGAGACCTCTAGATTGGTAAACAGATATCCTGACCATTGGACCGACACACCAGCCATGATACAATCCAATCGGTCAAGCATGCTACAGTAGCCCCATGGCTTCAATGGTGCTGACTGACAGCTCACAGCTGACAGCTAAAAGCTTTGAAAAGTAACCAGACCAAATTATGTATCCCTACGCTGAACCAGTTGATCTGCAAAAACATATGTTTAGCAGCTGTCACTTCTGACTGTTAAAATCCAGGTATATACCTGAATGTTGCCTGTCAGAAGTCCGCTGTGAGCTGTCACTCAGCACCATAGAAGCCATGGGGCTACTGTACGTTTCAGGGTAAACTGACTGTACCGAGCCTTCTTGACTGTGTTAATGTGTACAACCTTTGATGGACACGCCCCCGCGCGTTAACGCCTCGTTACGCGATAAGGTAGCGGCTGTTCGCGTGGGTCTCAACTTTATATGGCTTGCGAAACTACTTTTTCTGTGTTTAATTAGTGGCTTGGGAAGGCGGGAGGGGTTGTAGGGCGGGTGTTTTCTCAAATAATTATCTAGACGAGAGAACACTGGGGTGCAGGAACTGTTTTTTTACTAGGAAAAAGGGAGTAGTGGAGGGGGAAGGTGGTACTAGAGTGAAATTGAGTGGACCGTAGGAAAAATACATTAAAACCTACATTTTATGAAAATAAAAGGGTTAAAACAGTGATTTCTGGTAGTTTCGAGTTTAAGTAGATGATGTCTTGTATATAGTATAGCGCCGCACTTGAGGCACACTCAATCTGGCTATGAAACTGGTCCACTCCATTCAATTTTAAGTGGGTGTTGTCTTGTATCTAGTGTAGCGCCGCACTTGAGGCACACTCAATCTGGCTATGAAACTGGTCCAATCCATTCGATTTTAAGTGGGTGTTGTCTTGTATCTAGTGTAGCGCCGCACTTGAGGCACACTCAATCTGGCTATGAAACTGGTTCAATCCATTCGATTTTAAGTGGGTGTTGTCTTGTATCTAGTGTAGCGCCGCACTTGAGGCACACTCAATCTGGCTATAAAATTCGTCCCATGAGTCCTTTGTCTACCCCGAAAGGTAGTAAACTTACCTTGCTTGGTTACAGTCTGGCGTTGCTCGTGGTAGGACTGCAACCTCTCAAGTTAAACAGAATGTACCGATCAATCAAAATTAGTGGTAGTACAATGTACAGTACCTTGTAACCTCTCTCTTCCCGCCCAAACGTTCTGGTGGAAGGGTTATCATGCTGTCATGAGGTATGTGGCCACAGAGATATCAAACACAGTTTACTCTCAATGTAAATTGCTCGAGTCCATACTCATGTCAGATATACGACCTCATTGTTAAGAAGTTAAAATGGTCGTCCTCGGGTTTAGGGTATCTCTGCTTGGTTCCAATTGATAGAGAGAGAGAGAGAGAGAGCACTCCACCTTACTACCCGTTCTGGTTATACGCCTGTGTACTAATATTACTCTAATGTGTTTGGGATGAAGAGGGTTGGAGTGAGAAGAATTGAATTGGCATTTGCGTGAAAGGAGAGTGGAAAATATATTTTTTCACACATCACCTCTATTACACCCGACTGGGATAGAACCATTTTCTCCCCGTCGTTGGTAGTCTAGTCTACTGTGAGAGTGACGCCTTAGACCATGTGGCTACTGAAGCTCGAAGTTGTAATTAATATACATAAAACGAAATGCTTATTTTCACAAAAAAATAGGGATAACTTTTGATGTAAAAATTCAAAATGATATTTACACTTTTTTCATACTTTATAGATATGCTGTCTAAATTGAGGAATAAAATAACTGCGAACAAAATAAATACCCACTTCGGTGGTTGCATCGTCTAAGGGGCTACTGTAGCAGTAGACTATACTGCCGATGAGGGAGAGATTGAGGTTCGAATCTCGGTCGGGTGTACTGAAGATGATTTTTATCTAGATAATTTTCCACTCTTCCTCCACGAAAATGCGGGTGCACTTTCTATAAATATAACATTATTATCCTTAACATCCTTAGCGTAATAGTACAAAAGCGAATAACCCGAAAGGTTAGTAATACGCAGCGCTAAAAAAAAATTAATAATAGTAAATCCAGTAAAAGGCAAATAATATTGTTATTAGAAATGGAATGGTGACTTTGAATATTATTTTTTACGTATTTACACTATTTTCAAATAAAAAAAGGAATAACGCATACATAAGAAACAAACAAGGTTTTTATTTTATTTATTTATTTAGCACCGTATATTACTAACCGTTTGGGTTATACGCTAACAAACAAATTAAACATGATCATTCACTAGTTATCTCCAGCTGTACTAAAACGCATTAGTGCTCGATGACTTATGTAACACATATTTTCTCTGATTAGAAAAAAACATTCAAAGCAACCATGTCACGTCATAGAGTAGAGCTTTATTTCCTTGTGTTAATAACTTTTTTTTGCACAATCCTATTGTTATACAATATAATCGCGAAAAAAAAAGTTAACGCCTCGGTGACTAAGTTGGCTAACACGCTAGTTTCGTGTTAGAGTTAGTCTTCCGAGGACGGGGAGATTGAAGTTTGAATCTCGGTCGGATGAAATGGGAATGATTTGTCTTAAATAGTTTTACACTCTCCCTCCACGCAAATGTGGATTTACTTCCTCTAAATTACACCTTTCAAATCCTTGAGACCAGTAGCGTTATTGGTACGTAAGCGTATAGCCCGAACGGGTAGTAGGACGCGGTTTTAAATAAATAAACAAATCTATTGCTATAATAAAATTATATTTTTATGGAAGCTATCTCGGCATCAACTTGCTCTATTGACGGACCTGTCTATCTCAAGAGACTAGGACTTGAATTCAAATTACGACCGAGGTGCAATTACAAAATAGTGATTTTACAAACTCTTGTCATACAAATTCTGATGCGTTTGCTGCAATAATGTGGGTACATTTCTCTTGACCTACCCGCCTCGGTCCTACTCTATAGATTAATTCGTAGGTAGTCCTTAATAAAAAAAATGTATATAAATTAATTGTACGCCCCATATGACTCACCAACGAGGTTATCCGCATTTACCAAGGTGAAGGGGTGTTTACGATGAGGTAAGCAGCTAGGGAAAGAGTACTCACATTTGCATGAAGAGGATAATATAAAACCAAACTAACAAAATATATTCTCACTACATCCAGCCGGGATTTGAGCACACTTTCCATTACCAAAAAAAGCAAAATAATGTACTTGTAATTTCATCTAACTACCCATCGATGTGGTCAAAATCAAATATAAAATTATTGTTTCTGCGTCCTTGATTTGTAGTTCTCAGAATCTTGGAGTAAACTTTCTGTGAAGTTCAAGGACGTCGGCTATCTGTGACGTCACAGCCAGTCAAGATAGGATTCCCCATGTTAGTGAATTTCCTTTTTACTCAGCGAGTTTTAAATATATAACGTTGAAACAAGAACCACAAAATCTTAAATAATTTTTAAAATATTCCTACAGCTCCGCAAAATTATTATATTTTTCTCCAAGCAGTTTTTTAAGAAACTTTTTTTGTATAAATCATCTACAAAATAGGCTATTTGTCTTGGTCGCGAAAATGCCCCGTAGGAGTCTTCCGGCCAGGATGTAGATTAAAAAAGTACGTGGTACTATATGTCTATCTATAATAGGAAACAAGAAAAAGGTAAAATCAAAAAATCACCACCCTACAACTCCCTTCAAACAATTCTTATCTCCACCCCACACCCCTTCAAACCACCCTTAGTTTCTAAAAAATAGAAGATTAAGCCTTTTTATTTGATCGTCCCGTAAAGTGAGATATCATATTCCTCTATATCTGACTTGCCTGAAAACGACCGGTGGAAAATCAATGTGTGTGGGAAAGGGATTGGGGGGATGAATTGCGATGTGTCGGACCGGAGCGCACCCCTTTACAAAACGTCCCAACTAATTTCCTTCACTAAACCGCTTTGGCGGCCACGTTGTCTGACGCGCTACTCTCGAAGTAGACTAGACTGCTGATGACGGGGAGATGGAGGTTCGAATCTCGGTCGGTTTTACTGAGGTTGATTTAAAAATGGTTTTCTACTCTCCCTCCAGGTGAATGTGGATACACTTCCTCTAAATAAAAAGGTCCTAATCCTTAAAACCATTAGCGTGATTAGTACATAAGATTGTACCCCAAACGGGTAGTAAGACAGTGTGCTAAAAAAAAAAGTCACTTGGCTAACCTGTGGGAGAGGTGAAGTGGGGAGGGAGGGTAAAGATCATGAACTAGGGGTTAGTTTCTCTCACGGGGTTACTTTCTGGTTTTTCAATTACTTTCATACACCTGCCTTGAGGAGGATAAGAAGAAGAATATTGAAACATATTTTGAACTCTTTATTATGGAAGGTGCAACAGGAGGAAGAAGTTTACATTTTTTATTTAATTTAGCGCCACGTATTATCATCCGTTCGGGTGATACGCTTACGAACTAATTACGCTAATGGTTTGAGAGATTAGAAAGGTCACATTTAGAAGAAGTGTACCCACATTGGCGTGGAGGAAGAATTAAAAACAATTTTGAAAAAAACAAACTCATTACACCCGGTCGAGATTCAAACCTCGATCTTCCCCCGTCATTAGCAGTCTAGTCTACTGCGAGAGTAGTTCCTTAGACCGTGCGGCCACCGAAGCGGGTTTGTCTACAAATTGTTTATCTATGAACACAGGGGTCAAGGGGAACAAGTTATTTGTTAAGAAATGCTAAATAATTGGTGTTCTTAATGAAAGAATTGGTTGTTCTGTTTTACTTTTTTATTTGAATATTTATTGTCTTCACTGCATTCGTGTCAATGTCGATTGCTTTTCTCGTAAATGACCCACTCAGTGTGATCTTAATTGTGTTTGTACTGGAGTATTGATATCCATTTGAACTGGCCTACCAACAGGATAAAGATAAGTAAGGTATATTTTTAGAGGATCTACATCCGAATTTACGCAGAGAGGAAACCAGGCCGTGATTTAAAAAGACCAAACTCCTGATCAGCCAGTGAACCATTCCAAACGAGGTTGATAGCTAGCCCGTGGGCCCATAATACTGGATATCGGTGGTCCAGGGGTAAGGTGTCGGACTTCTGAGCTGGGGCCCGGGGTTCAATCCTCGGTCCCGGCACAGATTTATCTGATTACCAAACTCTTCCTTCACCTCTGACAAGACGTTTATTAATCACAACTTGTGAATATGGGGAATGCCTAGGCCTCCACCGTGGTTCGGATCCCACGTTAAACTGTAGGTCCTCCATTTCATCTCACAATCACCCTACCATTACAACATTAGCGTAAGTGCGTGTAACCAGAACGGGTAGTAAGACGCGGTGGTAATAATAATACTGGATATCATCCCTGAGGGAAACAGCGTTGTCATTCTCTCTTTTTTTTGGTCAATATCTCTTCAAATGTAGGAAAAGTTTCGCAACGGTGGTTAGTCGAGGTTGCCGGTAGCTCCTTCTTACCTCATCACACCACCTTCAGACTTAAATGAGTGCGAAGATATCTGGCAACATTTAACTGAGAAAGAGAGAGAGGGAGAAGATAAAGCTTTTCTCCATAAGACCTGCAGTTCTCTCATTAATGATATTAGGTTTTAGGCATTCCATAAGGCATTGTTTGTTAGCGGATGTACTCTCCAACCTATTATGTATTCAGATGTAGCCTCAACTCATTCAGTCGGCCGTAGCAAAGTTGTTAGTTTGAACGCGTGCCATATAAGCTGTCAGATGTATATATATAAACAATGTTAAGAACGGTACAGTCATTTCCATTCATACATGGCTCATCCATTCAGTAGAACGTGAGAGTTTACACAAATAAAATACTGATTAATTGGAACAACTCAATTAATATAATTTACTATTAACTGTGTGAATGTGTGTCTGTGTGTCTGACAAAAAATATTAAAGTTTTTTTTTACTACCCCGTCTTACTACCTCTTCAGGTTAAATGCATATATAACTAAACTAATGGGTTAGGGATGGGAAAGAAAGGGTTTTAGAGGTAGTCTACCATCATTTGTGTGAAATAAGAGTGGTAAAACTGTTAGGAAAATACATCCTAGCTAGACACAACCAAGATTAAAACCCCGATTTACCAGTTTTACGAAAGCCAGCCCAACAAAAGAGTAACCCCTTGGACCATTCGGCCACTGAAGCGGGTCGGTATGAACGTGTTTGTGTCTTTCGTCTGTTATGTGTACAATCAACGCTTTTACCATCCGTCCGGGCTATTTACTCTAATGAGATAAATATGAAGAGGTAGAATTTGGATGAAATGTGTCCGCATTTGTTTAGAGTGAGGGGGATAAACAATTTGTTAAAAACCTGTTCTAGTACATCCGGTTGAGTGTCAAGTCTCGATCTGAGACTGACGACTTTATCCTCGTATCCACTTATGCAGGTACTCTTTAATAACATATGAGATAATGTTATACCAACTGTGCGGTGGCATTGTGTTTTCAGTTACATCGTGGTCAGTCTATGGTTGGTGGGGGTTAGGGGAGGGGAGTAAGGGAACACGAGTTAAGATCGGCATTTTTTCTGTTTTTATAACAAAGAACCCTTTTTTTTCGCCAGTTAAAAAAATAAACTATTGCCTCAGTAAAAAAGTTTCATTAGTTTTCGACATAAAGCCTTCTTAACACCTGTTCTTGAGTATTTATCATGGATACACGAATAATTATACTTAAACATAACATTTTATTTTCATCTCTAAAGGTTTCTGTACAAATATAATTATGACCATGATAAATATTCAAGAACTTTTGAGATTGTTTAATACAGAACATTAGCTTAGTGTATCTAGCTAAACAATATGTGTATATGTGTCCTAAATGTTATATTTCTTATGAAAACAGCAACAAAAATATTATTATTATTATTATTATTATTATTATTATTATTATTATTATTATTATTATTAGCACCACGTCTTACTAACCGTTTGGATTATACACACTTAGGCTAATGTGTAATGGTAGGGGGATTGTGAGATGAAATGGAGGACCTACAGTTTAACGTGGGATCCGAACCACGGTGGAGGCCTGGCAATTCCACACACATTCACAAGTTGTGATTAATACACGTCTTGTCAGAGGTGAATGAAGGGTTTGGTAATCAGATAAATCTGTGCCGAGACCAAGGATTGAACCCCGGACCCCCAACACAGAAGTCCAACACCTTACCTCTAGACCCCAAGGTCACCTAAAAAGGACATTAACTCTCCTTTCCTTTCACATCGAAGCGAATCACTTCTAGTTAAACAGTATCCTAACCCGCTTCGGCGGCCGCGTGGTCTAACGCGCATCTCTCGCAGTAGACTGGGGCGGATTTACGACTCTGCCGCCCATAGGCACTAGATAATTTGCAGCCCACTTTTCCTCCCTTAATTTCTAACCCTGTTTTCCCCCTTACCACGTCGCCATACACTCACACATATCATATACACAATTGTTATCTGTGTAGTGACAGATAAAAGTGCTTACATTATTTGATTATTTACTATAGTGTGGTTTTAAAAGTATTTAGAATCTAAGCAAAGATTTGAAAAAAATTGAAAAAAATATTCTTACACTATCACAACACACAAATTCAAATATTATTTAATTTAATACTGTAAAGTTTGCATTAGTAGGCTGTAGAGAATGTTACTACAAATTAAATATTAGCATGTATACATCAATAAAATAGTCGATAGTATATTTCGCCTTGATTTTTGCCAAGCGAACTGGTCGATGATGCCATTAAAATGATTGCCATTGAATTAAGACGCTCCTTTGTCATGTTGGTACGCAGATACAGCAAATCACAATAATCACACACACAATGAAGGCATACGATTATTTTAACTGGTAGAAGAAAAAAAATTATTTCGTAATTCAAAATTTGCCGCCCCTAAAATCTGCAAGAGTAGACACGTTCCTTCTAGGCCTATGCGTAAATCCACCCCTGGCAGTTTAGACTACACTGCCGATGACGGGGAGATCAAATTTCGAATCTCGGTCGGGTGTACTGAGGGGAGAGGTCTTTCAAAATGATTTTCTACTCTTTCTACATGCAAATGCGGGTACACTTTTATATTCAACTTTTTTTTTTATCTCTATCTCAGTAGTGTATTAGTATTAATGCGTATAGCCTGAACAGGTAATAAGAAGCGGTGTAGAAAAATAACCGTCTTATTTGAAACGGTTGGATTAAAATGTGTTGATACCGAAAGCAAAATGTTTCAAACAAAGAAGTAAAGTATTTGATATATATAATGGAGTAATTACAAATAAACTAGAATTTTTGATTAAATGTGTCCTCATTTGTGCAGCAGCCTAGTGGGAAAGTATTTAGTAAAATAAAACCACCTTAGTAAACGCAGCCCGTATTCAAACTCCGAACTACCTGTCTATGACGAACCAGTCTTGTGTGAGCTTTACGTTCAATCCGCGTGACCATTGATGTAGGTACTTAAGCTTGATTTTAATTATCAATACTCAACTTGTAATGCCAAGAATCAAATCGCCAAAGCTATTGTTTATGCTTTTTATTGAGGATTACTCCATCTAGATATCATATTCTGAAAATTTAAAAAGTACACCTGGACACGGGAATCGAGCTATCCAAGAATCGTCACGTGCCCAGGGTCACTTCAGGTGTCATTTTTAAATTTTCAGAATAGTGATGCTAAGATACAATAAAAAACATGAGCAACATGCAAATAGTATAATGATTCCTTATGTATGGGGACTTTTGAAGCATTCTGTATATAAAATGTTTCTTTCTCCTAAAATCCTGCTTTAAAAAAATAAATCCTTAAAGGTTCTTTCCATGGTGATATGACTCTACTTCCGTTGATGCTACATGCTCCTGTACTAATCTTACAGGATGTCAAAACTACTTTGGTTGGTCCCACAAATTGTTGATCGAGAGCGGGCTGAGCGTCAACACATTTTGTTGTTAAATACACTAAGTGATTTATCATTCGAGAGCGCTTAAGTGACAACAAATGAAGGGAAGATTGGCGTCGACAACGGTTAAATAAACGGCGTTGAACTAGAACAAGAAACGACGCCACGAATATGTTGCATGGAGATTGGAAAAATTTGTACGAAACTTGACGCAAAAACGAGAAAATGAAAACAAATTTGCTAGAAAAATATTTGTTTTTTATTAAAAGGTTTTATATCGTGAACAATTTAGAAATAATATTGTGTCCAACACATGACTTACAGACTAACATAAAATATAAAATCACTAATCAGAATATTAAATGTACAACCTTTGGTTTTTTCAGCTTTTACATCTAACGCAAAGGTAAATGTCAAGTTTAAAAAAAATATTTAGCTCCATATTATTAACAGCTTAATTTAGGTAATAGTTTAGAGGAATTGCACCCTCATTATCTTAGAGGAAATGATAAAAATACACAAATAAAATCCTTTGTAGATCTACATCGAGTACACTCGATCGATGTTCAAACTTCTCCCTTCTCCTTTCTATACACTGTTTGTTCGCCCTTAGCAAATCCTGTGTTGACTAGTGGCCTAATTCAACTAAATATACGGCTCTTGGCCAGTCCTGTGTTGACTATTGGCCTAATTCAACTAAATATACGGCTCTTGGCCAGTCCTGAATTGGCTGGTGGCCTAATCTCGATGGCCCTGATTCAGTCAAATGGTGGTTGAATATAGACTATTATATACGGCCATTAGCCAGTCCCGGGTCGACTGACGGCTGAATATAGACTTAATATAAGTCCCTTATTCAGTTCTAGGTCGACTGACAGATGCATATTGATTATATATACGGCCATTAGCCAGTATTGAGTCGACTGATGGCTGAATATTGGCTATATATATATAGCCATTCACCAGTCCTGGGTCGGCTGACGCCTGAATATTGACTATATATATACGGCCCTTATTCAGTTCTATGTCGACTGACAGGTGAATATTGTCTATATATACGGCCATTAGCCAGTATTGAGTCGATTGATGGCTACATATTGACTATATATATATACACGGCAATTATACAGTCCTGGGTCGGCCGACACCTGGATATTGACTATATATACGGCCATTATTCAGTTCTAGGTCGACTGACAGCTGAATATTGACTATATATACGGCCATTAGCCAGTACTGAGTCGATTGATGGCTACATATTGACTAACTATATATATACATACATATACGGCCATTATCCAGTCCTGGGTCGACTGACGGCAGAATATTGACTATTTATTCGGCCCTTAACCAGTCCTGGGCCAACTGGCGTTCGGTTGCAAATATTCCCGGCTATTTACATTCCGAGAGAACAGATGATCGAACTCTAGGTAGGAAAACAAACACACAGCGTGGGCAAACAGCGATAATGGCCCACATACAAGCATCGATTGTGCTGCTGCAGCTCTCAAGCGGTAACCCTCGCAGTCACTACACATTATCGAGAATCACTGCGCACGTGGACTAAGACGTCAGTCTCGTCTTGTCTGGTTTACCGGCGACCGGAAATCGAATCCCGAGAGTAGCACAGAGGGTGTTTGTTCCTAAGCTGTTTCCCACTCTCTTTCTCTCTCTCTACACCATGCGAATGCAGGTGAACTTTCTTTAAACTCAACCTTTACTATCCCAAATAAATTAATGTAATTAATTGAATATATCAATCAGCTTTGGTGGTTAAATGTTCTAAGGTGACTCTCTCGTAATAGACTGGACTGTCGAGGACTGGGTGATAGGGTTCGAATCCCTGTTGAGTGTAATGAGGGTGGATTTTCCTAAATGATCTCACACACACACACACACACACACACACACACACACTCAAAATCCGTAGCACAACTTCCTTCAGAGGGAGAGTAAAATCGTCGTTCCCAGGTCGATTGTGGCATGTAAAAGAACCATGGACGATATAAGAAAATACCTTTACCAGAAAAATTGTTAGGCCCTTTCACTCTCGCTCATATAAATTATCGTGTGAGCGTTAAATAACTCAAATAAAATTTATTAAAATATTGGCAAATAAATGCCTTTTTAAATAGGGATTTGGGAAATGGAGACTTTAAAAGGCACAGAACAAACCGTATGTTTCTGTAACAGTGTATATTATTTCATGTATGGTCTTAGGCGAGATACGATGCATTTTTTTTCCACCCATTTTGTTTCACATATTTTACAAGCTATAATTTAGATAGAGGAGCGATACATTTTGTGCGGTGATGCGCCGGACCATTCTATCTTCTTAAATATTTACCCACTCTTCCAACATGCAAATTAAGTTACATTTCCTATAAACTACACTTTCCTAATTCACATCTCATTCGCTTGCTTAATTAAATGGGGATAGCACTGAGGAGTAGTAAGAAATGGCGATCTTTTTTTTTTTTTTTTCACTATTATTTCTACCCGTTCGGGGACGCTTNTATCTTCTACCCGTTCGGGTACGCTTATGTACTAATTACGCTTATGGTTTTAGGGATTAGGAAGGCTATCTATCTATCTATCAAATTTATAATAATAAAAGGAAGTGTGTTTGTTTGCTTGTATGCGATGCCCAGACAAATCTACGGCACGCAGAGATCTGAAATTTTTAACATAGGTGTACGTGAGGGTGTCCGAATGCACCTTGAGGCCGGATTTTTTAATTTTTAATTTCCTTTGTAATTAGGCTATTTTTAACAAATTTTCGAAGAAAATATTTTTAATCTGGTTTAGAATTACGTTTCAGAGATATCGTGTAAATATGAAATTGGGCACCATGGGAAAAGGGAGGGGGATTATATACTTCTTATACCACACTGGGTCATGGGCAGTGCCATGGGGGGGTTACTTATATATATATAAGTGTACCCGCATTTGCGTGGAGGGGAAATGCAATTGTATTGGTAAAAACACCTTTATTACACCCGACCGAGATTCAAACCTCGATTTCCCCGTCATGGAGAGTCTAGTCTACTCCGAGAGTAGCGCGTTAGATCACACGGCCACCGAAGTTGGCGTGAGAAATAAAATACAATATAGACTTGTGTTCATCCTCTCTAACCACTCGATCCAAAGGTAGTCTTAAGAGTACCATCACCGTAAATAATAACAAGTAGAATAGACAAGACACGTGATGGTACTCAGCAAATTGAGAATGATCTAGAATGTAATTTGCAAACAGGGATTGAAACTTGATGTTGGTGGTACAACCGCCCGGCCCGGCATGTAGTAGCATTGCCCCATTAGACTCGCCCGTTAAACGGGGGACAGAGACTCACAGGAGAAAGAGAGAGTGCATTGTCGGATCCTTTAGGGTATTGTTATGACGTGCTCACAGCGTCCAATTTGCGTGAAGTGAGTCGCTTCGCCCTCAAAACACCCCTTCCTTTTCTCTCCTCAAACCCTCTATCTACCTCTTGAACCGTTTTCATTTTCCTTTAGCTCCTCAACGAATACGATTATATTACAACGAGCTGTGAGTGTTCGGTAGAGTAAAATTTTTATCGTGATTTTCTCTCTCGTCAGTAGATAACGGTGACTTCAAGGAAGTTGCCTACCTGTGATGTCACGGCAAGTCTAGATACGATTTCTCATGTGAAGGCGTTTACGTTT
This sequence comes from Timema shepardi, assembly GCA_902151425.1. NCBI lineage: Eukaryota > Metazoa > Arthropoda > Insecta > Phasmatodea > Timematidae > Timema > Timema shepardi. Next base: position 178,279 of record CABFVX010001112.1, read on the forward strand.
TATTCGGTGAGTCTTAAAAAATATAACATTAAAAACCAAAACTATAAATTCTTAAATAATAGTTAAAATAGACTTACATTACCACACAAATTATTAATTTGATCATGAAATAGTTTTTTTTGGTTAACTTGTTTGTCTTCAAGTAGTTTGATGGTCAGCCATATTCAAAACAATATAGACAAATAAGTATTATTATTATTAGCACCACGTCTTACAACCCGTTCGGGTTATACGCACTTACGCTAATGTGTAATGGTAGGGTGATTGTGAGATGAAATGGAGGACCTACAGTTTAACGTGGAATCCGAACCACGGTGGAGGCCTGGCATTCCTCACATTCACAATATGTCTTGTCAGAGGTGAAGGAAGGGTTTGGTAATCAGATAAGTCTGTGCTGGTACCGAGGATTGAACCCCGGCCGCCAGCACAGAAGTCTGACACCTTACCCCTAGACCGCCAGGTCACCGACAAATAAGTAAATACTCGCATCGGTGTCCGTATGGTTTAGGGCGTTACTCTCGCAGTAGACTAGACTGCCGATGGCGGGGAAATTTAGGTTCTAATATAGGTCTGGTGTACTGAATGAGATGTTTTCCCCCCAAAATGGTTTTCTACTCTTGCTCCACGCAAATATGGATACACTTCCTATAAATATAACCTTCTTAATAAATAAACGGCCCGAGGTGGTGGCGTAGTTAGTTAACGCGCTTGTTTCGTGTTGAGTTAGACTGCCGAAGACGGGGACATCGAGGTTCGAATCTCGGTCGGGTGAACTTGGGGTGATTTTTCCTAAATGGCTTTCCACTCTCCCTCCATGCAAATGTGGGTTCACTTCCTCTAAATTCAACCTACCCAATTTCTAACCCATTCGAGTGATTAGTATTTAAGCGTATAACTCCAACGGGTAGTGCTAAAAAAACATTCAGAATTTCTGGTCAAGAAACCACAGATAGATAAGTCACAGTCAATGGTGCTAACCACTCACCTAGCCCCAAAAGTATTTTTCTTACATATATAAAATGTTTTATCTAAAGGTAGTGAGTGAGCTCCACATTTTCCGAAGATTATATCTATAAACGTCCAAATGGGTTAAAATCTCATTTACTTCGATGGATCTTTTGTAAGTGCTTTTCTGATGCTTTTAAAGTGCGTGTTCGAAACTTGTTCGACAAAACTTGTAAAAAAACTGTAAAGTCAAATAAATTGTGTTTCGTTACGAGGCAGAGAGTTCTTAGTAATCTAGAATTCTCTTTAAAAAAATCGCAGCAGAGAGAAGGAAAAAAATAGTTTTATCTTGACAATTTTTGAAACCAATTCCGACTTTTTATCTTTTACGTGTACGCGGTTTTAATTTTTTTTTAAAGTCGAGAGTAAATAAAGTATATAGAACTTACTAATGGCTTAAGCTTGATGAAAAAAAATTTGATATTGTATAGCCCACATTTCTCCAAATTTGGTCCATTTCAAAATTTATTCTAGACTAGATGAGGCAGTTTCTTTTAGTTATCAGTTTAGAACAGACCAGGTTAGTTTTGATCGTAACATCCCTACCCCACCCCCACCCCACAAAAAAGAAAAAGCTAAAATTAATAGATTCAATAATAAAATGGCCTGTATGACTCGGTGTATGGATGTTGTTGAAGCGAAGGGAGTATGCAAGGATAGGGAAGTGTGGAGAAAGTTAGTGAGGATGGAATTAAATACGGATGACATATCTTCCCTTCCTGCGGGCCTAATATTTCAGGATAGTTTGTGGATAAGGTTAGGAACAGTGATAAAATGGAAGTATGGGTTCAAAATTATAGAAGGCTTTAGTTTTTAGGAGTTATTAATAGCAATAGCACCACGAGCTACTACAAAAAGGTGATGTTAAAAAGATGTTACAAAAAAATATAAGGACTTTAACGTAGGAGCTCGTGAAAGAACTGGCTAAGCAAGGATTACTTAACTACCGACTAGACTGACACCAATTCAAATTCGAACCCAGTACCCTGGGCACGACGGTTGCCTTCTAGCACAAGTACCCGATGAGCCGATGTTCTAATCCAGGTGACCCCGAAAACGGTCAAAGTTGAATAGATATTGTGTCAGCCTCGATAGCTCTGAAACAGAACACACTATTATTAGTTTGTGATACACATGAGCTAAAAATTAATTTACTTTAATTTTCTACGCATATCAATCTACAGATTTTTTAGTATATTTCGTGAGCAGGGTAGTGGAATTTGATAACCTTAAGATTGTAAAATAAAGACCTATAAAACTACACTATAAAGGTTTAAAATTGACTTTAAATTTACACACAAAAAACACACCTAAATACATGAACGAAAAATCATTACAGATGCACACAACTAAATCAAACACGTACTTTACAAATGTTGACTAAAAATACATATGCAATGAAAAACTTTGATTCAAAAATATCTGCTTCAGAAGTAATAGCTACCCCCTCATAACGCAACCCCCTTTAGTTTATTTGCAGTATCACCAGGAATGTGTATTTTACAACCATTCAGGCAAAGGCCATTCAAAGGTCATTCATTACCTTCATTATCTTATAATTCCAACATCTATCTGATGAAAATATGAATGTTTACGTATTTATTCATTTATAAAATATCAATAATATTAAAACATTTGTTTACTCAATATACATGACTAAAAATTGACTTAAAAATGCCACAAACCAAGAAAATATTTCCTTAAAATCAAAAAAAAAAAACAGTTCCACAACCAGGTGATCATAAACAAAATATATACTCATTAGCATTGTTTGAAATGAAAAAGAATAAATAAAAAATAAATAAATAGTATGTCATTGAAATACTGGACCTGATCGTAGTTATTGTGATTTTTGACCATATTTTTTTAAATAAAAAGAGAGAAAAATAGGTTGTAAATGAATATTATTCAAGCGACAGGGTACTCATAACAACTATTTATATTACTATGTGTGTGTGGAGAAAATTAAACTCAGCGTTGTAACCAGGGCCGCGTCTTGGGAGGGGGGGAGGGAAAGGGGACACTTGCCCCGGGCCTCACATTCCAGGGGACCACATTTCCCCACAAAATTATTAAATTCAATTTACAGTTGTTATTTTAAATTTTGAATCAAATAGTGTACAGATAATTAACAGCAATCAGTATTCGCTTAGCGATATAATTCCATTCCATATTTCTGAAAACCTTAGCTTTATATAATTTAAGATTTACGTTATTTGAGTAATGTGCTGCAGTACAGTAGAATACGCCACCATTGTGCTACCACTGTCGGTCTACAGAAAACTAACAGTGCAATGGTACAGAGAGGAATATACTTGTGTAACTTAATTTGTTTGCATTTAATAAAGTACATTCATTTAATGGGTTGATCAATATTCCATAAAATATAAGAAATTATTAAGTAAGATAAGTACCGTGTACGTAGAAATATATTATAATGGCTTAGTGATAAAATTGAATGCCGTACAAAGAGGGGCCTCAAATTCCCCTCCCCCGGGCCTCACATTTTCTTAAAACGGCCTTGGTTGTAGCTTAAGCAATAATTAATAAATTTCACACAAATATTGATTTTAATAAATCCTAAAATACATATTTTTACTTTAGTTCTAATGCACTCTACGTTAAAATGTTCCAAGACATTAGAATAATTATAGGCTACACTTAGCGTATTATGCAATGCAATAACGTTCTTCTAATAAAACCGTCGGAAAATCGAGAGGTTTGTTAAAATTCTAGCTTCGATTCAACTTGGATTAAAAACGATACGTCTAGGTCAAAAATCAACTAACCCACATATGTGATTGTGTGGGACAAATATCAATAATAATAATAATAATAATAATAATAATAATTATTATTATTATTATTATTAGCACCGCGTCTTACTACCCGTTCAGGTTATACGCACTTACGCTAATGTGTAATGGTAGGGTGATTGTGAAATGAAATGGAGGGCCTACAGTTTAACGTGGGATCCGAACCACGGTGGAGGCCTGGCATTCCCCATATTATCAAGATGTCTTGTCAGAGGTGAAGGAAGGGTTTGGTAATCAGATAAATCTGTGCCGGGACCGAGGATTGAACCCCGGACCCCCAACACAGAAGTCCGACACCTTACCCCTAGACCACCAGGTCACCTTAAATATCAGTTAATTCCGGGTTTAATGGTAACGGGGAGTTCAGGGTTAGAGTCCCAGATGGGTGAATTGAAAGATTTTTTTCTTAATGATTTTAAATTCTCGCTCTACTCAAGTGAGGGTACATCTTGTCTAAATCCTACATCCTTCATCACTATACTATTGGTGTAGTTAATAGTAAATACCTACTTTGGTGGCCGCATGGCTTAAGGCCTCAACTCTCATGTTAGACTAAACTGGGCTCGTATCACGTTTGGGTGTACTGTAGGGTTTAAAAAAATATTTTCCACTCTCCCTCCACGAAAATGGGGGTATACATATTTATAAATTCATTTAATTAGCGTAATTAGTATATATGCGTATAGCCTGAACAAGGATTAAGACGCAGTTTAAAAAAAATGTGTATTTGCCGAATGGGTAGTAAGACGTGAGTTAAATAAACAAATAAATTATTCGTAGTTTAGCTCTACAGTCACTCAGATTTAACTCGATGTCGAACTATCAGTTTTAAGTCTTGGAAGGAGTTTCTAAATATTCTTTGAGATGTATGTTAATATGTTTGAGTAACTTAGATGTTTATCTCCCAGATGTGTGGATTTGTTGAGTAAAGACACACACACACACACACACACACACTGTCGTGAGCTTGAACAGTTGCATCTAAAAACAGCCTATGTCCCAATGAATGGGTTTACAGTGGTTTTAATGTATCTCTAAACAATAAGGTAAATGCTAATAATATTGTGCGTCTGGGCTACATCAATCGTAACCCAGTAGTGGAAACATTATCCAGTACTAATGTACCGTTGTCCGGGGGATTTCTGAATGTACTAATAGTACATCCTTTCCATGGAGGCTCTTTCCATGTCGAGATGAGATGAGGTGATGGTGATAATGAGTATGATGGTGATAGTGAGTATGAGGGTGATAGTGAGTATGAGGGTGAGGGTGAGTATGAGGGTGAGGGTGAGTATGAGGGTGAGGGTGAGTATGAGGGTGATAGTGAGTATGAAGGTGATAGTGAGTATGAGGGTGATAGTGAGTATGATGGTGATAGTGAGTATGAGGGTGATAGTGAGTATGAGGGTGACAGTGAGTATGAGGGTGACAGTGAGTATGAGGATGATAGTGAGTATGATGGTGATAATGAGTATGAGGGTGACAGTGAGTATGAGGATGATAGTGAGTATGATGGTGATAATGAGTATGAGGGTGATAGTGATTATGAGGGGGACAGGGAGTATGATGGTGATAGTGAGTATAATGGTGATAGTGAGTATGAGGATGATAGTGAGTATGAGGGTGATAATGAGTATGAGGGTAATAGTGAGTATAATAGTGATAGTGAGTATGAGGGTGATAGTGAGTATGAGGATGATAGTGAGCATGATGGTGATAGTGAGTATGAGGATGATAGTGAGTATGAGGGTGATGGTGAGTATGAGGGTGTGGAACCAGTGGAAATAATTAAATCTCACTTAAGCCTAACTAACCAAACCCTGGTGACCATTGTTGTAATTCATTCCTCTTTAAGGAAAAAAAACCCACTGTATCAGTCGGGAATCGAACCCGGGACCCCTAGGGTCGTAGCCAGGGAAACTCACTCACTACACCATGGGTCTGGTTAAGGCCAATGTTAAGAGCCATGTTTTTATTATTTATAATTTTTTAATACTAACTAAAAAAAATTGATGGGGTGCACCTACTCCTCCACCCCCCTGACTCTATCCTTTTTCTGAGCTAAACTTTTCTTTACTATTTATTTTAGTAAGGCAGGAGCGTGGAGGTGTATTATTTGAATAAAAGTTCACAACAATTATCCTTTGTTGGAGCTAGATATTGTTAATGTGTTTTTATTTCATAACACTTGCAAAGTAAATGTTTCAGTACATACACAACGTTATAACTTTGTATTGTCTTTATTTAATGCTTCGTCAATGAAACAACTTGAAAACTTCAGTTTATTTATTTCCAAGCAACTTTGTTTTTAAGATGTTCCATGTATATCCTATGAAGCATACACAATTACTTTAAAAATAAAATAAAAGGAAAAGGTTGAAGCTATTCTTAAGTTATAAGTATTTTTAAAAAAGTTTGAAATTGAGCAGAGTAAAAAATTATCCAATAAAAATACTGTAAAAGCGAATAACTTTTCTAAAAATACTTAAAGAAGAGAATAAAAAGAAAGAGCTTGGCTGAGTTCAACCACCAAAAGAGATCAGACCAAGACCAAATCTCGCGAATGAGAGCGCTGACGGACAAATTTGGTACTATGTCGCGAGATTCTCTAGCTTTATTTTAACGGCTGTAAACATATTTATGCGTTGTTTTATTTTTATTTCTAACCGTGGGCTTATAATTTACATGCCAAATTAAAAAAGAAAAATAAGGACGTGTGTTTTGTTTAACATTTAATATTATTAGCCTTTGAGATTAATGAAGTAATTTATAAACTACGATATCTTCTTATTGAGTATCCGTACAAAGGTGGTAGTCTCGTCTTGTCCGGTTATCCGCTGAAGGGGTGGTCAGTTTTAAAACCCATTGTAGGTTTATAAGGTATTATTCGCCTCTTTATTTCCCACACCCCTTTACGCAAATGCGAGTGTATTTCAACATTTATTTACCCAATATAAATAAAATATCGCTTTAGTAGAAAAATAGTTTAATTTCTTTCAAATGTTGATATCAGCAGTTGTTAAATATCTGTCAAGGGTATCCTGGAATTTAATGACAACTTTTCCTCGTCTTTTAAAAAGTTTCCCATCTAATGCAGATATTCAACAAATGTTCATATCACCATGGGAAGAAAGTTAATCTCTGTTTCTACTAGAGCAATATCATTTTTGAAAAAAAAANCTAGTGTTTTTGATCTGCAAAAACACCTATCTTAACTCACATTCCTTGCATCCCCCCCACCTTAACAAGTTTCTATTTTCAAATGAGACCCTTCCTTTAAAAAGATTATAATAATGGAAATATTAATAACTTTTTTGTATTAGGTCTAATTGTCTGAAATCCTATTTAAGGTAGGCCTAATTCCTGCCACCATGTAGCATTTTATAATCGCATGTCTTTTTATATTGAAAAGTTGTTTATTTTACCTTAAATCAATGATCAGTTAAAGTCAAATTAGATTTGGTTATTTAAAAGCCAAATAAAAAAATTCCACGTGTGGGGCTAGATCTTTTAAAGCGTGCTACACGCAATGTCAGACTAGCTGGCTTGTCAAAAGCCTGTCGCAAGGGAATTTAGAGCTTTTTTTCCCCCGTAAAGGCCCACATCAAAATTGATCCGCTTTTACCTACGGGTAAAAAAATCAAAAGGTTGCATTTTAAAAATTAAACATGTCAACAATTTAGTCCAGTATGGTGAAAGGCTAGGATTATGAAACTATGGTGTGATCAAAATACATTATAATTAACCTATAGTATTATTAAATTATACCGTGATGAAACTTTAGCATTGTGACGAAAATTATCATCATTATGATGAAAATGTAGCATGGTGAAAATCTAGTATGATGAAAAAATAGCCATGGGAAAAAATATATCATGTTGAATTCAGAAGAGACAGTAGTCCTATTATTATAGGGCATCAACGACATGGTGAGGATACCAAAAGTAAATGAAAGAGAAGATTGAGTTTCAAGAAAATGCAACAGCATTCACTATAGAAATAACGTAAACCATATTAGGAGAGGGCAGGAGGTGTAAAAACCCATTGAAATCCAGGCTAAAGCCATTCTTTCTAGCTATCTACACGTATTTATAATTATATTAAATTAAACATAGATAGATATAGACCTTTGATAATCAAACAAATGGGAATGGATTTATCTAATTTAAATCACGTGATATTGGCATTACATGTCAAAAGTGACAGCTACAGAACACACGGGTCAACAAATAGATTACATATTAGAGGATTCAGTATCTTCTTAAACTAACCGATAAGGTTATTGCTATGGTTACTCAACCACAGATTATCCGTGACTTGAAGAACTCTCTAAAGCAGGTCCACAGGTGGTCCGATCAATAATTTGGTGCTTGTTATCCACTGACCTTTTGAAGATCTGATATACAATGGGGCCCAAAATGGGGGTAAAAAGTGTAGAAATACACAATTTTGGATTATGATATCTGGAGATTGGACATTATTTGGAGAAATCCAGCATATGTGGTTGGTGTACCAAACATTTACACTTTTATCACTGGTGATCTGGTCTCATAAATTGTAAAAAAAAAAAAATCCCCAAATATATGTAATGTATAGCAGAACATAAAGGTATGAACAGTAGATGTTTTCTCTAGTAGAAATAAAATAACAGCCAAAGATCAGAGAGTACGGTCATTCATTCGCTATCAATGATAAGAGTGACATCAACATATTATTTACTTACTCTATGGCTCCAGGAGCTTGAAAGTTCATTGCAACACTTGCAAATGTACGCCACTAATTCCTATCGCGTGTTAGCTATATTCAGTCCATCTCTATTTCTGGTCCATTCAAATGTTATGCTCCCATATACTGCTAGACCTTACCATTGATCTCTTCCCATTGGATTTGCCACTCAGTACTCTGAAAATGGTTTTAGATTCTTCCATCCATGCTGTTTTGTAATGAGTACCGGGTATACAACTCATCATTATGTAAGCTCCCTTACTCCAAAATATCCTTATCCCTTTTTGGACCAAATATCTTACAAATAAAGCACTTTGTTCTTTAACATATTTTATTTATTTTTGTCATGCAAGGTAAAATACCACGTTTCACATTTTAACACAAGATTTAAGAGCGTGCATAACATGCCAATCAACTCTGTGATACAGTCGGCTAAAAATAGTAGATTTACATCAACACGATTGCACGTGGATCGTTTCTGATTGAACATTAATGGAGATAAGGAGTTGATAGAAGTTCCTAATACTGAACATTATTGAAATATTAAATTATATTTGGATACAAACTGTGTTAAAAAGGACCTTTTGACCATTTTAAAATGTCTTCACATATAAGCACTGTGCACAAATCTTCATTCTGTCATAACAGGGACATACTGTAGTTATTAACAAGAAACTTTGTCGCTTTGTCCCCCATCGTCACCGCGGAAAATGTCGAGTAATCACTCAAATACGAATGTACTGCACACATTTCTGGCATATCGTAGGTCTTTTATTTTCCCTTTTACTCCCTTAATACCTCGCGCGCGCGCACACAAACAGATGCGACCCGGGAGCTGAGTTGGGCCTGCTATAATGAAAAACGCCCTTAAAGCTTAGCACTTACATTATTGCTGAAAAAAAAAATCACATTTCTGGTTCGAAATAAAGACTTAAGTCTGAAAATTAACAATATTTATCCATAGTAGTTTTCTCTTTTGTAGTAATAAGGTTTTTATTTTATTTTGAGGTAGTGGAAATATTTCTTTTTTTTAATGCCTACCCCTCAGTAATGTACAATTTCAAAACGGCTCTGATGATGTAACAAGTTTGACATTACTGTGTTGGAAAATTTACCAAATTTATCATGGGGTAGCCAACATTTGTAAAGGATTAGTAGACTTAGTTTCCTGCTGTGGTGGTTGATCTCTTCTGTCAAGAATGAGAGCTGAAGAACAAGCGTATGAATACACAGTATAGGATCTTGTAACTGTTGAACTCTCATAGAAGGTTATTCAATCAACATATCGACTATACCTTAGAGTACACCTTGAAGATAAGTTTGTCAAGTTGGTAGCACACGGGACTGAACCTGATATTTACTTCTGAATATGGGACAAACAGATACTACAGCTATCAGTAGCTTGCCCAGAACCAACGTTCTTGTCTCTGAATCGGTAGGCCGTAGTTCTAACCCACTCCGGGTTCATCGAAAGTACATTTCTCCTCATTTGGTTTTCCATCCTCTTTGATGGGCAAATGATTATGTATTTTTCATTTAAAAAAAATGCTCCCCCTAGCCCTCTTTGTTTGGATTAGTTAATATTAGTTGTAACCTGCTTCGGTGGCCACATCGTCTAAGTTGTCACTCTCACGTTAGACTAGACTGCTGATAACAAGGAGATTGGTGTTCGAATCCCGGTCAGGTGTACTGAGGGTATTTTAAAAGAATCCATTCTTCCTGCACGCAAATGTGGGTACAATTCCTCTAAGTTAAACCGTCCTCACTTCCATCTCATTATTTTAACTACTACTATATATGCGTATAACCTTAGTAAGTAGTAAGACGTTGTGCTCTCTCTCTCTCTCTATATATATATATATATAAATATATATATAATATCTTTTCCTCTCTGTTTCTTTTCTCTCTCTCTCTCTCTCTCTCTATATATATATATATATAGAGAGAGAGAGAGAGAGAGAAAAGAGACAGAGAGGAAAAGATCTCAGGGTTAGAATCCTGGTCAGGTGTGGGCTACACCAAATGTTTTTTACTTTAGTATTGTAATCGTGAAAATTTTTGAATTCGAAGTTACGATGAATCTTTACATTTTATGATTTCTGTCCGTTCCCAGTTGTCTGTCCAATTAGATGCCTGTCCCTGTGACTAGAGCCAAAATTGTTTGATAGATTAGGTTCAAAATTGATATTTAGATGTTACACTCTGATACCTTAAAACAGATTTTAATTTTAATTCCAGACCTTAAATCAAAGTTAGTTTTTGAAAATGTAAATATATATATATTTTTAAAGGTTGGAATATAGGGAATATATAACAGGACAAATAACACTATGCTTTTCCTTGTAGTAAAAATTCGAAATTTATCGATAAGAATATATTTTATGTTTACAAAGATAAATAATATTAGATTAGTTAACGACTGAGTTTTTAAAGTTACAATTTTGTTTAAATTTAATATATAAAAATTGTTTGCTACTTACAAGATAATATGATTATTTTTCTGAGAAATACTTAAGTATGGTTTACTGAAATACCTATTTTTGAAAATTTTGTTTCAAGCTATATTAAATGAGAAAGTTTGTTCTGTTGTGTCTTTCCATTTGTTTACTAAATCGTTTACCATTATTCCTCCACGCAAATGTGGGTACACTTTTAATAAACTATAACGTCCTCATTCCACCTCATTTGTCTTAATATACATGAATATAAATTTATTCCAGATGGGCAATAGGACGAGAAGCTCTGCGAAAAAATATATTAATTTTCTTCTTCTTTGTGTCGCGTCTGGACCAGTCGCGAGAGTCTGGACTATCCGCATTTAATTGCACAAACGGGGTAGGAAGGTAAAATTTAAAGGAAATTACCCTAATATTTATGGAGGCAGAATGCGAAACCATTGAAAAAAAAACCCCACCTCAACAGTTGTTAAATATCTGTCCTGGAATTTAATGACGACTTTTTCTCTTGGTTTAAAAAGTTTTCTCATCTAATACCACTCTGCTCTTGACAGATATTCAACAACTGTTGATATCACCAAGTGAAACAAATTAAACTATGTACTTATACTGGAGAAATGTTTTATTTGTTTTGGCAAAAACAAAAAAAGGTTTTGATAAACATACCGCAAAATATACTGCCCTTAACTCGGGTTCCCTACACTCCACCCTAATATATCTGGCTGTTATTCCAACCCTGACCTATTCATGACTGGCAAACCAAACCGTAAGGACTTGACGTTTAGTCCACGCGCTCACCAATACGCGTAAGAAAAAAAACAACTCCTTGATTTATAAACTTGTGGGTGACCTGGTGATCTAGGGGCAAGGTGTCGTGGTCTAGGGGTAAGGTGTCAGACTTCTGTGCTGGAGGTCCGGGGTTCACTCCTCGGTCCCGGCACAGATTTATCTGATGGCCAAACCCTTCCTTCACCTCTGACAAGACGTGTATTAATCACAACTTGTGTGGAATGCCAGTCCTCCACCGTGGTTCGGATCCCACGTTAAACTGTAGGTCCTCCATTTCATCTCACAATCACCCTACCATT
>CABFVX010001113.1:0-21427 GCA_902151425.1 Timema shepardi
CACGTGGGTCCAACCTCCCGGGAACACCCTCCAGCAAGGGGTTGGACCGCGTGCTACTGGAGAGGAACCTGGAGAGGCTTTTGTCCGAGCATGGAAGCAGCGCTGCTGTTGCCACGGAGATCCAGGGAACTAGCCCGGATCTAGAGAGACTCCTCCACGCGCGGGACAGAAGCCGGGAGCCCCTGCACCTCGCAGACCTCAACCTCAGCCTTGACTCCTGGCAGCCTCCCAACAACTGCACCGACATAGCTTGTGGCCATGCAGCATCCATGCCTGAGTTGACGGCGCCCCCACCCCCTGAGACGCCCACCTCCCCCTGCAGGAAGGGGAAGGGTAAGGGACAGCTTAGTGTAAGGTTCCAAGGTCAGGAAGTGCAGGAAGAAGAATGTATAGTGGAAGCTGAGGAAGTAGCATCGTGCAGTTCCCAGCGTCAAAGGACTTTCCCCCGCAGTAGAAGCTACTCTGGTCGCTCTAGGCATCACAGAGATTGTGGCGATGGTGACAATGAAAGTAGAAGGAATCGGCCTCGAGGTCCACGCAAGACAACATCTGAGAGCCACGTGCCGAGTGGTAGTAGAGACTATAGAGACCTAGCCAGGGATGACGCAGACAGTTACTGCTCCACGTGTTCCTCAAGCTCAAGTAGTGATGACTATGCGTATGAGTTACCACCACGAAGAGCGTATGGTGGTGTTAGGATATCGTATGTGCCCAACGATGCACTGGCATGTGCCAGACGCCAACAGGCTGTAGCCGCGTCTTCTACTAGCCCTCGTTCCCCCAGCAAGAAAGGAGGAAATAACACTGAGGACAAGGATAAGAACTGCATTATTTCCTGATCTTTGGTGTGGTTTCAGAAAGCATTTGAAACCTTCTACTGAACCAACTGTTAAAGTACAATGTTTACCATTTGAGGAACAGCTTTAAACTGTGACAAATAACTTACCTGAAAGTATTGTGTAAGATTTAATGTTCATCCACACACACAAAAAAAAGTTATTGATAGTCTATACCTAAATAACAATTGGCCATAAAGTCCACATATTGAAATTTAAATGATTTTCAACATGGCTTATGTATGATACAATGTTATGTAATTTAGAACTTGCAGATTCAAATAAAATATTTGGGACTCTGAACTACTGTCATCCAAACTTCTCGCATGTTCTGGTTACTGGTATATCTAGTATCAAGTGCTCAGGCTTGCTGTTGAATGATTTTTTTTTTGTAAGTTGAAATAAAAACATTATTTTGTTATAAATATTATAGAATTTTCAGTTTAACCCACTGTACCCTTTAGAAAAAATTAAAATAGTAAGATCATTTTTGCCTACAGGCTTTCATGATGGTATAAACTTACAAAATGCACACACATTCATTAACGTTTCTAAGTACAAGTTTTGGTTCTTTAGGCACATCTTGTCCACCAAACTAACAAATAATATTGAATAACAATTAATAATTATTACTATTACATATGCCCATAATCACACACTATTTTGTGATTGAATTTTAATTTACTAAGTATGTATTGTTTTTAACCGGCTTTGGGGTCTCTCTGGTGGTCATAGTTCAAGGCTACAGATCCAGAGGTGCCAGGTTCAATCCCGAAACTTCCAGACTATTCTGTGATGCATTAGGTCTGAAATGAGGTCAACTGAGCATCATGAGGACAATTGAGTAGCTAGTTGAATAAAGAAGTAGCATATCTGGTCTAGAAAACTGAGATTAAAGGCCAGTAGTGGGTTTGTTGTGCTGACCACATGACATCTTCTATGTAAAAATGTTTGGTACTATCTTCACCAACATGTGGCGGCCACCTGGTCTGTATAGTTTATTGCGGGTTGACACCATAGAGTTTTTATTATTGTTCTTTAAGGAAACCTATTTTCATTTGTTGAGGTACATTATGTAATATAGGTACCTATATAAGAAGGTACAGAAGAGAAGAATAGAAACAAATAAAAGGAACAAATACAATATGTCATTTACATGATAAGAGAAACACAATTCTAAATTTAACACTGGCTGCCTCTTGAAGGAAATCGCATTACCACTCAATCCCTCCTGACAAGTGCTGGTAAAAAGAAACCTAGGTTGAGGGATTGAGCGGTAACAATCAATTTTCTTCAAGGGGGAGTCATTACCGTATTATTGGTGGTTTGCTTGTTAAAAGTGATCACATTTTGGTAACTTTGAAAATTTAGAATATCCTTAGGTCCTTTAATAGTATATTAAATGTTATAATAATATTTGAGACAAGTAACAGTACTTTTGATTTCTACTTACATTTTAAAATCCATATTAAATCTACCAATTATTGTAGTTATCTTTAGTTATTTTTCTTTTTTATCAAATAGACACCCTTTTAAAATGCTTCATGGTGCTATTATTGGTTAATTGTGCCATTTTCAAAAGATCTTTAACAATTCCATTTTCAAAATATCAGAAAATTTTATCAAGTAAGAAATACTGTTTCTAGTATTGTTAATAAGTTAAAACAAGAGCAAAAATGTTATTTGATTAAAATTGGTTTTGATTTCCATAACACAGAATCTTTCACTGACCTACATTCACCAAGCTATGCCTTTTGTATAACAAAGAAACTCCAAACCCATTCAGCTGTCCACACATTTAATAATATCTACAATCCATCATACAACTAGATATTATTCCTTTTGAATAGAAATGGGTCGAATACCAGATTTCTCTAATCCAAATTTTAAACTTTCTTTCGAAACTTGAATCCAAATTTGAATCTGTAAACTATTTTATTTTATTTATTTGGGGTATAAAGTGCACTTTCTGAACTGACTGACTATATCAGCACACGAGAATTTCTATGAGCGAGAGCGAAAGGGGCTACCAATTTTTCCGGGAAAGGTATTTTCACATACCTTTCAGGGTTCTCTTAAATGCCACAGTCGACATGAGACCGACGGCTTTACTTCCCCTACAAAGGAAGTTGTGCCATGGATTTGTATTGCTCAAGAAAAAATTTGTTGACACTGGATAGGTTTTAGCCCATGAACATCAGGTTGTGAGGTGAACACTTTACCCCACTACCACCGAGGTCAACCCGAATCCTTAAACATATACAATTCTAGTCAAAAGGAAACTATTTGAAATTTAATTTTAAAAAAAAATGCTTGGTGCCACTGACAAATGATATTTGGTTTGCCCTGTCAATTATTCCATAAACAACAAAGAAAACATTTTTGTTTTAATTAATCATACAATTTTGTCCCTTTTTTTTGTTGTGATTTTGTCATCTCACTAACCACACAAGTCTATCTAATTCCTTGTATCACTTACTTTATCATTTCATTTGAAGTTAAGTAAGATCTTTATATTATATTTGAGGTTCTTTTTTGAGATTTTTATGCATCTAAAATCTCTTGGATACCATAGGATTCGAAGGGTTAAATAAAGCGTCCCATCTAAGCTTTTAGATCAAAATATTTGTTCATAAAATCAGCAGCCAAGATAGACTATAGTGTAGGGCCTAATCTTTACTTGACTATCTCACACTTTCCATACAGTACTTACTTAGTTTTCCATTCTGCTACATGTACCCTTTTCTTGCTTTGGTAAACTCTTTAATACCACCAGTTTATTCTTTTATACACCTTTTTTTATTCACTTTTCAAGAAGAAAAATGCAATTGCAGAAAAATACCTATGTATTTTATGTTCAACATACTGTTAGCAAAACTTTTTACCATGAAAGCAAAGAATATAAGTTACATGTCAAACCAAATGTTGTAAGATTATATAAATCAGCTTCCTAGTAGAATACCAACATGAGAATTTTCAGAAAGTTCATCCTTATATCGTAAATTGTACATATTTAAAATTTGTGTAAGCAATAATGCTCTTTGTTTTAGGTCAACTTTAATATTGTATTGGCTGCAATATACACATTCTATCTTTATTTTGTTGGAAATGGCATGAGACAGTTTACTTTTGGCGTCTCAATATACACATGTAACCAGAACTTTCCTAACTTCAAGTGTGATAAATCCAGGTTAAGGGACTCATCTTATAAAGATGTCATCTTGTTTGTTTGTTTTTTGAACAAAAGGTTTTTTGATTCAAATATTGAACAACTAACTGAGAGAGGATATTAATCCTTTAGTTGAAATTAATCTTGTGGGCAAATGTTTTTTTCAAGTAAAGACTGCTGTTAGGTTTTCCTTGTTCTGATTACTCTTCCAAATCACTGAAGATTGGAAACTAATCAAAATATAATTTCATCTAGCTATCCAATTCCCTTATATAATATCATGATCATATTTTTAACCTTGATCTTTCACATTAAATATTATTGCCCTTATTACAACCTGAATGGATGTCTGCTAAATTAGCCAAACTTAAAGGGCCATTCAAAGTCATACAACTTTACACTCGGCTAATAGTCGAGACTCGGTACTTCCCCTCATTATAGCCGAACCTGCAGATCATGGTGAGAGTTATTGGCGTTCAATTCCCACAGGACACCAGCTAATCATAAATTCACAACTTGTAATATCTTATCAAGAGTATTTACTAACTCTGGTGACATTTGTTTGGTACACGAGACCTCTCTCAGACTACTTCAATCAAATCACTCAGCTAATACAGTGGTTTCCAACCTGGGTGCTGTAACCCCATTCGGGACTGCAGTATGTTTCGGGTTGGTCAGAATGATTGTTGGGGTTATAGGTTTATGTTTCCTTTGTAAAATGAATATAGGTAGGTGTAAAATTCAAATAATAATGTAAGCTGTTAAAATGATAAAAAACAGTCACGTTACTGTTTAGGTATTTTTTTGTTTCTCAACTCTGACTTTCCTACTGATTTAGTTTGCTTTAACATTCTCATGTTCAGGAGAGTGGTGCTACTATCATAACTTCCATTGTAGACTATTAAGTAGGTCTCACCCTGCAAAAGGTCAGAAACCACTGAGCTGATGTTTTCAGGGATTTTACGACAAGATAACCTTTGCACCATCACTGGTAGCATCTACACTTTGTTCCTAAGTAATATTGTGGCTTTCTATTATATTGGTGTTTCCCAAATGTTGGCCGGTCTCCTACCCATCAGGGTCATGGCCTTAGCAACATATTATTTTGCAGATCTTCATAAATAAAGGAAACAAACATCTGCTACCTTGTATATTATTAAATGGCAATTTCATAAAGCCTAAGTTAAATAAAGATGTGACACAGGAATAGAAAGTCTTATAAAATTCCATACCATCCTGTCAAAATCTGGATTAATTTATGAGATACCCATTTCAGTGGCCGCATGATCTAACCTGTTACTCTCACATTAGACTAAACTGCTGATGATGAGGAGATCGAGGTTCTAATATCGGTCATGTGTACTGGGGGTGGTTTTTCAAAAATGTTTTCCACACTTCGCACAAATCTGGGTACACTTCCTCTAGATATAACCTTCCTAATCCCTAAAACCCAATAGTGTAATTAGTACAAAGCATGTAACTTTAATAGGTAGTAAGACGCAGTGCTTAAAAAACTCAGAAAATATTTGATAATTAATAAAAAAAATATATAAATAATAAAACTTTGTGGTCGTGTACTCACCAATTTTTTTGGAAACACTGTATTAAATAATAAATTATGACAATAAATTGTTTTAAGAATGAAGAGGTTTACACAGTAAGAAATCATAATAAAACTTTCTTGAACTCATTTAAAAAATGCAATAAGATTTGGATTGTTGCTTTTATTTTAATTTCTTGTGTGTCCCTAATAGTATTTTTATCCATCACATTAGCCTGAACATATAAGTTGTACACTTCTTTTTATTTTAATTTACATGTATTATATTACGGATAAATATTTTCAGAGCCATAAAATCTCATAATGTTTAATACCATATATTTTATAGAACAGTATTACAACTTTTTCCATCGACATGAGACATGAATAGTAATATTAATAAACGTGCAAGTATATATATTTAATAAATCCCAATAGGTTTTATTATAGTGGCAACTGTGCCCGCTATTTAGGGCTACCATATCAAAACCTTCAAAGAAGGACAATTGATGATAAAATGACAGAGAAGTACAGACTAATAAATAGCAGCGTATATTTTATAAAATGTCTTACTGGATATGAAAAAAAATTAATTTTTACTGTGGTATTTGCTAAAAACTGTTCTATCAAGTAATTCTATGTGATTTTAAAAATGGTATAAGTTAATTTGAAAATAAAAGTCTTTAAATTGAAAAGTACCTCCGTAAACGTACCGACAAAGTGATGTTTTATGGGTACTGAATCATTCCTTGTCACATATTTGTTGAATAAAGTAGTGAATAACATTTGAAATCTAAACATATAAATAAATAGAATCTGTCTTAATTAGACTAGCAACATTTTTTAAAAAGAAACTTTAATAAAAAAATTATCTAGCAGTTAATCTGGGATAAAAAGCATGTATTCTCCTTTTTTGAACATCGAGCCATAATTATTATAGACAAAATTCCACCTAAACTGCCTGTTTTTCATAAACTGGTACTGTATATACTTGACTCCCAAGGCTAGAATATAAGTAAGTACAATCATTAGCTTATTTAGTTTTTGAGCAAATATTTTTCATGCAACATTTAGTTTTTATTAAATTCATGCCATATTTATTTTACTTATGTGTTTTCATAAAAAAAAACTTGTACATCCTTAACTGACATTCCTCAAATGTTAAAAAAAAAATCTTTATGAACATATATGTGAAAAATTATACCTATTTTGACTCCCAGTATTTTAAAATAGTTGCCTGTACTATCACTAGTTTTATATACATCTAAAGCTTGTTGTCTAATATATGTGATAATGTATAAGCTTGTATTGCAGAACAAAATTCCAGCTTAAGCCATAAGGGTGCAAGTAGATAATAATCTATTTGGATCTAAACTTAGGACTTTAATATAAAATACCTTTACTTAGCTGAGATCATGCTTAAAAATATTCTCACCATTTTTAATGATTCCCATCTACGCATTAACAATTTCTAGAAATTATGAAAAATTATAACCACATCAAACCATAGACATGTAAGGATTGAATATTCCTATTAATATCCAACTCGACTGACAAATAATTGGTGTTGGGGACAGTAAGGCTGTGATTCAAGATGGTTAGTTCAGATGCAAACATTATTTAAGAGCATATTTCACTGTATAGGGAATTTGATACAAAAATTATGCTCGAACCAGAAATCACATTGAAGTGCCGTTTTCTATATTCTTCACTTGATGACAGCAAAACTGGGATATGTTTAATAGTTTTTTAATTTTTAAATAGTCATATCTTAAGTTTGTTGTATTTAAAAAAATGGCTAAACAGTTTCACTGGTCTCAATTCATTGGATTTTTTTTTTCAAGTAGAATACAGGAAAATGTACTATGATGTTTTGACTGGTCACCTAAGTTCAGTGTTATCTGTGGGGTGAGACAAGCTCTTAAATAATGTGGAAGAACAAAGTGCTCATTGCTAAACTTGTACTAAAGAGCATGTGGCACTGAGTTAAGTCCAGTCGAGTAAAGCTTCAAATCAACCTGCTTGAGATTAAAGTGGATGTAGAGAATAGTAAAATTTAAAATGAGATAAACCAGTTCATTGTAAGTAAAAAAATGGACACATAATTTACTATAGTTCATACGCAAACCTCAAACAAATACTCAAAATTATTCTACATTTTATATTATAGTAAAAGTAAATATATGAGTTTTTATTGGCTGTCTTTTTGTTGATTTAAAAAATTACTAAATAAAATTTGTAAAAACTTTTGCAAAAGAAATATTGATGTATGTTTTACTAATTTAGAGTTGCAAGGAACATCAGAAGGGACGAACCACACAAATAGTGTATTTTGACACCCTAAAAATTACTACTTTTATACCACCCTAGATGATAAGAAAATTTATTAGAAAAGTAACATTATATTGCAGACAAAAGAAACAAGATATGTTGTATTGGATTAAAGACTAAAATAATTTAAAAAAATTGTAACCTTATATATTTTAAAGCCTTAAAAGGTGCTTATTATCCAGAAGATATTTTTGTGATTATTTTTGAACGGTAAGATGCAAACAAAATATATAACTAATCATGTAAGGGCTAAAGTTGCATGGTTGTATTCAGTATTTAACTGTTTGGCTAATTTAATATATTATTTTGTTTTCCTCTTTACTTCCTTTTTGAGAACTCTCAAGTTTAAAAATGTGTGTATGCTTACTCAATAGTGTACTCAGACATTTAGTTAAGAGGGAAGGGAGCATATAATGTAACAAAGCATTATTTCTGCACTTTGTGTGTAATGGTATAACTTTGGACCTTTTGAACATAAACCTGTTCTTGGAGTTTAGCCTAAGGTATACATTATACTATTTATTTACAAATTTTTGAAGGCAAATGGCAACTCTCTCACCCCATACGAGTGTGCCATTGCTCCAACATAAAAATAATTTCAATGTTCCAAAGATTTGTGAACTGATATGTATTATTGTTATAATTCATAATGTTTCAATGAAAAATGCAATTAGTGTAACTGATCAGGCTCGTTTAATCCCTTATAGATGCTTGAATTGAAGTTAATGTAGCCTAATTTTGTTTTTTATGATATAAGCACATTCTTTTTAGTCCAAGCATTGGCTATACTGGAGCACTAGTACACTTGTGTAGGGTATACAGACATAAATTAAATACATTTAAACCAAAAACCTATATCTGTTTGTATATCTATCTTTAGAAAATTGCTCTGAAATGTCTTAGTTCAAAATATGAAACATAGAAACAATGTTATTAATAAAACATAATAAATACAACAAAGCAACTGGAAAACTGAATTGCATGTAACCAAAAGGTGGATAATATTGTTGGATACTTATTTCAAATTGTATTGTGCTTTTCAAGAAAGCAAAAATTAATTGTGCTAGGTAATTTTGGTTGCAATCCTATTGTCAAAACATGAGCATTGAAACATAATATTTACATTTAATAAATGCCTACTATATAATTATGTACTCTTCACTCTGGTGTAACTTGAATAGCATATTGCAATGTGGAAACAGCAAGATGATGATTCAAATAGGTGTACATTTTATTTACCACTGACTATGTTTACAGTGTGTTCTTATTATAAATTATATGAAACCATTGTCTTCCATTTCAGTATACCTAGTCAAATACAGAGAGTAAATATTGTCCTTTTTCAACATAAGAGAATGTTGGATGGTGTGGGCAAAACTGAATTTCCACACAGTTTACCTATACACCAGGATTAAATTGGTTTGCTTCATACCATTCTTAAAATGAGTTTGCAATAAAATTATCTTCTCCTTCCCTTGTATTTCACATTTCTTTGCCTTCTTCAGGACAAATGCCCCTCTCCCGCCTGATTCTATAAACCTGAACACATGTAAAGGAGGTTTTTCTTTTAAAGACAATCAATGCTACCCCTCAAACATTATAGCTGCTTCAGGCGAGAACCAAGGAAAAACTATCTTCATAAGGCTAACAATTTTTAATCAGAATTTACAATTTCTACTAAAAACAAAATATCATTCGATGAATTTATCCACTTAATCATTTATTCAAACTTCCCATACTCTAAAGTCATCATTAAATCTGACACCTCCGAGATTTTGAAAACAGTATTTTGCATCAAGCAAAGAAATTTTCTGTTGTCAACATTTTAATATTTACATTTAACTAGAGAAGGATTGAATTTACTTTTTATAAAATCTGAATCTTAAAAAGCCAAACTGTCTCAAGTTGGTATGATTTTTTTTCTTCTTTGGCTATGATAATGTTCACATACGTTTCTTGGTTGCTATAGAAAATAGAAATCATAACTTTATGATAATATATTTTGATATAATGTAAATTTTTGTTCACGCACATTTCTAGGTTGCTCTAGGAAATAGAAATCATAACGTTACAATAACATATTTTGTTATAACCTGCATTTTTGTTCACATACATTTCTTGGTTGCTTTAGAAAAAAGAAACCATCAATATACAATAACATATTTTGAATAGCTCTAAAAATAATAATATATGAAATTTTAAAAAGATCTAAATCATGAATCTCATATATCTTTTAGGATTGAGGATATTTGTGATACTAATCCTTACATAAAACTGATTTGTCAACCATTTTGGGAAAGTCAAATATAGAATTACAGTTGAAAATTATTATATCTAATTGTATTGATTATAATCACTAACCTTACAGCCACACAAAATTGTCCTTGGTCATATTATATATCATCTTCAAACTTTTATGGGGGCCTTTAAATCACCCTTATATTACTACACTTATCCTTTAGTAGAGTTGTAACAATCATTTATATCAGTAATACAGATTTAGTCTTTTTTGGAACAGGACAAACCTAAATTTTATCTGCGGTAAGCCCAAACAGTGATTCTAGTACCTGCTTTAGATACAGTAGAAAAGTACAAAATTGGGAACCTTATGAGGAAACAAAAATCGTTTTAAAAATTGCTTATGATTCTGGGATTATTTAAAATACTTTTTCTTTTTTTCAAATTTTACCTAGAGTACATAAAAATATGTTATTGTATGTACGTTGGCAAAGGTAAATTATGAATCCACTGTAGGAATTAAAAAAAAAAGTTAGGATTGTGAATTTCATTCCAGCCCCACCTTAATGCAATATTTCATTTGTCTCTTTCCTTCCAAACTTTAAAAGAACATCTAGGAGCTATATGTTTTCAACTCAAAGATTTTTATGTTTGAAGGTCTGAATCCTAACCAGTAGGGGTGTGTGAAGCTTCAAAAACTTCAACTTGGTTTCATATATTTGTTTGCTTCAACCTCGATTTGAAAGTGAAATTCCGAATTTGACAATAATTAATACGTTTCGCCACCAAAAAATATAATTAAAACACACATTAATGTTTATTATTTTTATTTTATGCTTTTATTTCCATCATAAATCAGTGTTTGTATGGAAAAATATAAAATAAGCTAGTATCGCAAAATGTAATTTAATTACCATTTTGAGACAAAACATTAATAATCTTTGAAATATTGCATTTTGTAAATTTATATTTAATAGCTAAATTTACCTAGTCGTGCAATGTATAATATTTTTACCCAACATTAAACATTTTTTTAAATATTCAAACTTTGATTCGACTTCGAGAATATTTCATATTATTTAATTTGAGTTTGCTTCAGATTGATAAAAGGGGACTTACCTCACTCTTACTAGCCAGGAATATAATTAGGGTTTAGTGAAAGAATGAGCGGTAGTTAATAGACATAGGAAGAACTTTCTAAACAACTCTTAATGTTTCAGAATCCGCTCTCGTGTATACTGCCAACCTGCGATTCTGCAACGGGTCACTTTTTATAGATGGTGTTCAATTAACCTGCACTTATAAATTATACTATTCTACATTTATTTTTTATATCTTCTAAAAGATTCATATGGTGAACCAATTTAATTAGAACTAGTAGCTTAGTGCCTGCTAAACACAAACATATAAAGGCATCTTCATTGTCTTCTTTTCAGTCAAAAGTGTTGGATTGTGTTTATAATTCAGAAAAAAGGTGAACTAAGCAATAATAAAGGTCTATAAAATTGTTTTTGTCATATGGTTTTTTTAATATAAATTGACTAGAGGTATGTCCACCACTTATAGGCCTTCTACACAACCTTTCTTACAAATATAACAAGATTTGTACCCATGCTAACATAGGTATTTGATAAGAAAATTAGAAAAGACAATATACAGAGAGCAGTACTCAAGTATTTTAGTATTTTAAATTATTAAAAATTGATTGTAAACTCAAAATTGGCAAATTAGAAAAATTTAAATGGATTTGATGTGTAATGGTATATTAATTAGTAAATCGGAGTGTATTTTTTCTTGCATTCCTTTTTGGTATAATTATCATTCAAGTACATTAATTTAAGAATTGTGTTTTTTTCTTGAGATGAACAAAGAAACAAAATGTCTGTCAATGGTAGGAAAAAATAAATTTTTTTAATTCCCATGTTACAAAAATGTACTAATTTTACATTTGTCAAGTTTCACATACAGAATCAAGAGTTTAGTGACAAATTGCCCTAGGCTGTACTGTCTGTCTTGATGGGACAGTTAACATTGCTTTTAGTTTGAGTCCCATTTGCAAGTACAGAAAATTTACAAACAAGTAAGCAAATGATTCATGTTTGAAGCAACTGGCCAAGATTACCAAGATAATTACCACGAGTGTT
The DNA here is from genome assembly GCA_902151425.1 of Timema shepardi. NCBI lineage: Eukaryota > Metazoa > Arthropoda > Insecta > Phasmatodea > Timematidae > Timema > Timema shepardi. Next base: position 12,259 of record CABFVX010001113.1, read on the forward strand.
CCTTCATCAAGATTTGAGGATTTTATTGTGTGTGTGCCTCGTGGACTAACCTATTTTTTAGATTCGTTTAAGTCTTTTTCTGTAATATAAGAGCTAGGAATTTAAAAAAACACTCGTGTTCCTTTGATAACAATTTTTTTATTCATATAAATGTATCTGTTTAAATTTACTAAATATTAATTTGATGTACCATAAATGTTTTTATGATTTTTATTAGCCTGGTTTTTGATTGAATGTGTGTTGAACTGTTATTTCATATACATTACAAGTTCTGATAAATTTACTAGATAATTATGTATGTTTTATACAAGCACATACCGAGTTGCCAAAGTAAAGTAAACTTGATACGCTCATTTGTTTTTAAAAAAAGGTAAATATGTTAACTACTGATCGACATCAATAAGCTTAACTATCTGTCTAGTATTGTAGACAAACTTAGTTAATATAGAAGATGAATGATCTCTTGATGCCATATTCCCTCTCACCCTATAAAAGTGTTCTCATCCAAAGATATTTTTTTAAAGATTTTCAAGTTGTGTAGTGAATATAGCCAAAATTTACAAAAAATTGTAATTTGCTTAAAAGTGTATAGTAACATTTGTTTGTGAAATAGGGATTTGTAATCAAAATAAAATAATTTTTTCCTGAAAGGTTGAATAATTACTTTTCACCAGTCCTGTTTGGTTCTAAGCACAACAGTTCATAGTTGCAACATTATCATGTGATAAAATATAAGTGTGAAATGCATGTACAGGTACAAATTCATAGTGAATGAAGAATGACTCAGCGCATAGCATGAATCCTGAATATCTTAGCCAAGTGTCTCGGGTTTGATTCCCATGTTTAGGTGTCATCTTTCAATTTACGGCTTTATTCAAAACCTAAAGATCATTTCAATCTTCTAAGATTCAATAGTTAGTTCTGTACAATTAATTAGCACAAGCTTTTGCTTTTTTTGTCTTTACAGAAATATGAAAAAAAAAATGCAATGAAAGGGTTTAGAAAGCAATCATTATTTGTTGGAACTAAAAACTTAAAGGAATACAATTGTCTAAAGTTGGCAAAAAAATATTTTTATTTAAAATTAAAATGCAGCAAAATAAAACTGCTAAAATTACACTATTTTATATTTTTTTTAATGTTCACTCAAAGAACTTAACAATGGTAAAAATAATGATAATAAATCATACCTTAAACTAACATATATAAGGGTCATTCTCAAATTAAGGGGAAATTCATGTCTCCTACCTATATAAAATTTTTTTAAAAAGCAACAATTTTATTTTTTTAGTAGTAGAAAGTGTATAAAACTTGATAGAAACATTTAAATATGCCAATATTAAAAACCAATTAGACCAAATAATTATTAAAAGTCCCTTTAGCACCTCATTAACTGTCCCCGCCTTTTGATTTCAAAGTTTGAAATTCTATACAAAAATAAAGAAAAATAGTAAAAATATATATAACCACATTAAAATATTCCCATAATAATGTTTTTTTTATTCAAAAAATTATTCATGAATTTAAACATTGAAATCAATGTTTGTTTGTCCACAAGTAACACACTGGACAAACACGATATTTTGAATTTGGTACTAAAACCTTACAGAATGTCTCACTGTTCCCCATTAGCTATAGTGTGTTGTTGTCCTGTACTTACTAGTTATTATTTCATTAGTTAAAAAGTTTATTTCATATTATTAGATCAAAGTACAAAAATTCAGGTAAATAGTATAGAGTATGTTAATTGCAAATCACTTCACTAACATAAATATCATTTGGAGTTTTTGAAATAACTAAGCCAATACCAGTTCAGTTGAACGTAAATGGAGGCAGAAACTAACCTCAATGTTTGATTGCCGCTTTATACTTATAGAGCTCAAAAGTCCACAAAAAAACATCACATCGCTAACGCTCACTACATTAACGTTGCTTGGTAACAAAAATGCTGTCATCACCTCGCTAAAGTCAGTTAGGTTACAAAACTAATTATAGTCACGTAACTCAAATTAGTAAAGTGAAATTTTCAATATAAAATTAATGCTGTATTCCCAAACATAACTTCGCTAACGCGAATAAAATCACCTATTTCTTATTAAAAGTCCTAGAATTTTTTTATTATTATATATTACTAACATTTGAGCTATTAGAAAAATAAATAAAATATGACAAATGTAAAACTTAATTTTCTTTGGATTTAAAAAAATTTAATATCACCAACACATGAATATTGTATGATTCTTCACTTGTAAAATCTTAATTCCAGTAAATTAATAAAAATGTATAATATTTTATATTATTGTTAAAAAATATGTTAGCTATACTTAGTAAAAATACATATTTTATTTGGATTTTGTGTGCATCTGAAACAGAGTTAGCGAAGTGATAGATTATGGGTAGCCACTTTGGTGAAAAAAAAAGGATAATCAGGTAATAAATTATAGTTTTCCTGCAATTTTTATTTTTTTAGTTTTGGATTCCCTATTTATCCCTCAATTTGAGAGTGCCCCATAAAGCCAAACCCATCTTAAATTATCTATTTAATTTAAAACATTTTCAGTCTATTATATCACTATGAAGCTACATAGCTAATGCTACATGAAAGCTCCTGTAAGAATCTATGAAATACTGAGAAAGACCAAACATAATACATGAGATGCAAAATGTAGAGTAACAATATCTATATTGTTCACCGCTGCTATGTCCCATTTCTATACCTAAGTTGTGTTCTACTGAAGTTCACAAATAAAACCAACGACATAAATGAGGAAATATGGAAGATAAAAAGAATGATGAGACAACACAAACAAATAACCATAGAGGAGAAAATTGACATAAATAGCAAAAACAGTAAAGTAAATGAATATAAAATAAGTATTTTAAAGAATACATATTATTAATTTTAAGATATAACATTTATACACAATGACAAATGGTAAATTATATTTCTTTATTTTTCTACAATGGATAAATCTGCAAGATAATACTGATTTAAAATGACAGGATATCTTAAAGACAATGTGAAATAGAGGTGATATTTTGCTTAGTGGTGTTTCATATTCTTTTCTAACGAATGATAGTGATATTGCATATAGGCCCTAATCAGGACAGATACAGGATCATGAGGGGAGGGGATGTGGTAGGATTTTTGTTAGGGGCGAGGGAGGCAGGCACAGGTTACTCCTTGGGAAGTTTTGATGGAAAAATCCTTCGAAGTTTGAGAGTAAATCAGAAATTAATTAGAAAATTTAACCTGCTTCAATGGCCGCATGAAGGCGTCACTTTTGTGTCAGACTAGACTGCCAATGACAGAGACAAAATATCAAATGTACTGAGGGTGGTTTTACCCCAAAAAAATTCCACTCTCCCTTGATGCAAATGTGGTTACACTTCCTCTAAATTCAACTTTTCTTAACATTAACTCATCAGCATAATCAACATAATTATGTGTATAGCCTGAAAAGGTGCTAAAGAAAATTAGAAAATTTTAAAAAAGCGTACAAGTTCAAATTTTATTTCTGTTCTTTGTTAATTTAGAATAAATACATTATATGCTAAAAACATAAATTAATTATTGACAGTAATTTAAACATGAAGCAAATGGCTAGTGAAATATCACGTGACAGTAAAACTTGTAGTGACTAAAACATAGATTTAATTGCTTTAATTTTTTTAACTAGCCTATAATTGTTAATGCTAACTAAAATAATTCTTGAGGGAGATCCGCACCTGGCCCTACTTTAAATCAACCTTTCTTTAGCAATAGAAAAAGCTGACCATAATAAAACAAACTAAATCAATTTAAAATGATTAGACCTACCATTCTTTTTATGGTCAGCAAAGTATATTGGGTTTGAAAATTCTAAGACGATTTGCCTACATCACCTTATTTTCTTGATCTCTTTAGGTGAAACATTTGGAGGTTGTACACTAGGTTGTTGGATAATTTGACAAGCTGTCCAACAGCCCCATTTCACACATGTTTCAACACATTGTTCATTAAGCAGGCCTGCCAAAAATCCAGAAACAAAAGAATCCCCTGCTCCAGTTGTGTTTTTAATAAGATGTTTATCTACTTTTGGTACTTTAATCTCTAAAATCGAATCAATCCCTTTATGTGCACACAAAACATCATTTTTCGCTCTTGTCATCACCACAATTTTGCCATACTTTTTTAACAATGGTTGAGATATCGCTTTTTTACCTATTATGTGTGGATGCAAATAGTTTAAATCCCTAACGATTTCTACAATGTCTCTCAATCCTGTAAGACCTAATTCAAGAGTGTCAGACAATGTTTTGTACTCATCCTCATTCCCAAAAATAATATCAGCAGATTTTAAAAGTTCCTTAACTTGGTTGGGATTTTCTTTACAAATATAAGCAGAACTGAGATTGAACGCCAACATGATGGACTTTGCTTGGCAGAAGTGAATAAGCTCTTTGGCAGTCAAAAAGTTGTTGGCAATGAAGAATCCTTCAATATAGATGATCTTAACTTGGCTGAGTACTTTGAGGTTGTCTTGTGTGTTTAAGTGATGTGGTGCGTAGATTCTAGCTGCTCCAATGTTGGCGACCAATGACCTATGCTCCCCATGCACCAGTGCTAAACATCTTCCAGTTGGAAGGTTACGGTGAGATGTATATCTAAAACATAACATAAATATTTTCCAATCAAGTTTTACTCATTTTATTTACAATATTATACAAAACAGTTAGGCCCCTATTGTAATTTTTTTTAGTACATCATATCAACGATTTAAATTATCAAGTCTAGAGGCAATTAGTTTGAGAAGGGTGAATTATAGGAAAAGGATAATTGGTACCCACAATGTGAAAAATAAAAACTTTAACCCCCTAACAGGATTAAACCTCGACCTTTTGGGTTAGAATCTTAATCACAGTCCAAGTTCATTTATTACGCCTTATAAGCTTTAAAAGAAAATACAATTAATAAAATATGAAAGATGAATAAAAGATATGTATTTGAAAAATGATCTACATAATATCCCAGGTTCAATTCTTGTGTACATGTTTTTAATTTTTAATTAAGTTAGGAGAACATGTACTATTATATCTAATAATCTATTTTATGTGTATTACTAAAAAAAATACAAAAATTGCCCATAACATGTATAAAAAAAAGCTGTAGGCTTAGTTTTCTATCCAATATTTTTCTTTAATGGCTCTTCAACAAGGGGTACAAGTGGTCACCAGCCTTTGAAGGATTAAAGCCCATTAATTATGTACAGTAGTGTAATAATAGGTTAGATGTTTATATTTTTACAAACATTATAGGATTAAACAAGCCTTATTATTTGGTTAATTTTGTAGCTGATATTAAAAATAAATTTATTATTTGATAATGTGGACTTGGTCATTTTAATAAATGAAATAAATAGGCCTATGTAGGTTTATTTTACCTGGTGTGAACTCCACTGCGCCTGAGAAGCGTCTCAACAAGTGTTCCCTCTTCGTCAGACCCAATGCTTCCAAAATACACACAGCACTGCTGGGGTCCAACAAGCCACTGGAATATACGTGCTGTGTTTTGTGCTGACCCACCCGCATTTAAATAAACTTCATGGCTAGAACAATGTAGGTACACATCAATTAACAACAGTTTGTGAGTGTATTTTCACAAAGTTTGAAGCAAATACAAGAATAAACTATTGTAATGACATTATTTCTTATTATTTTTAAAAACAAAAGCATGAGTGCTAATGTGGGTGTACTGTATCTTTCTACCTGGTCGGGTTATTCGCATATTTAAACTAATGGATTAAGGCAGAGGAATATATCGTTTAGAGGAAATGTATCTACATTTGTGTGGAGGAAAAGTGGAAAAGTATCCAAGAATACCTAGATCAACTAATAGGATTTGGCATAAAACAAAAATTGAAGGTGAAATTGATTTTAGTCCATCACAATTTGTTATTCACTGCCAAACACTTATGGAGTACATTAATTTGAAGTTTTTTAAGGAATGATGCCTAGGCACTTTACCATATAATACCTACACATATTTTTTAACACCAGATAATTACACTTATAAGGAAACGATGAACCGGATGATCAATATAATTATATTTCATTAATATGTAGGCCTATGAAATAAAGTGAATTATGCAAAATAAAATAAAAATAAATAAAATGTTGGAATTGTAGGAAAACAAAGCACAAATAAAAGTCAAAATATTAACACATATTTACACACGTTTAAATATTTGGATACTCTTATTGCATCTTTCGTAGGAAGTAGTAGTAAGACTTAAGCTAGGCTACCGTATGGCCATACTTGCGACCTGGTCACCACAGCAAAAACACTGTGACCTGGTCACAAGTGTACAAAGCCTTGTTTTTTATGCAGATGGTCATACTAGGTGACATCGACTTGACTTGGTCGCACAGGAAGCGACTTTGGGTCTCCCATATAAATAACATTGCTTGACATTCTGGCAACTTGGTTGTGGCATTTTTGCTGCGACTAGGTTGCAAGAATGGCTGTAGCCAAACCTTAGTCTCAGTCTTACTAAGTTACTTCCTGATCAAGATGCAATAAGAGCATCAAAATAGTGAAGTGTGTGTGTAAATATCTGCTGGCATTTTTACTTTCATTTGTGCTTTGTTTTTATAAAGTTCTATCATTTTATTTTTACATTTAGACAACACAAAAAAATCTAATTTTAGAAAGACGTGTCCGTGATTACGGGTAGGCCTACAGTGCATATGAATATGGTTAAAGTACTTACCTAATTGCTCTATGGCATTAGGAACTTGAAAGTTGATAATTGCACTTACAAAAGTACGCCACCTAACAATATCATAAGCTGGTTCAATTTGTTTCACCTCATTAAACCCTATCTCTTTCAGGTCCATTCTAGTGTTATCCTATTTAAATCAACGTCTTCCCAATTTTCGTTTACCAGTCAAAATCTGGATCATGGTTATTCTCCCATTCGGGCAGTTTTACTGTCTTGTGTATAAAATTTGATTCCCCTTATTCTTAAGTATGTAATAAGAATAAGTTAGACATAATTATGTTGTAACAAAACAAAACAAAGAAAATAGTTTGTATGTGCTCTATATATAAAGTACTAATCCCACCAAACTAAGTTATAACAAATATTTTAATTTGAATTGAACTTATTAATATTGTACCTTACCCGCCACATACTTCTTGAAAAAGTGCTTGGCTTAATTCATTGTTAGGAATCTCCTTTGCACCGTCCATATCAAGACCATATTTTTCTAAAATATCAGTGCTATTTATTTTAGCATATATATCCAACAATGGATTTCCAAACGCTGCTAACACAGGAGTAAACTTATTTTCTCTTAATTTTTCCATTTAGTAATATGTGTAATTCAATAAATTAAGGTTCTTAATATAAAGCGAGATATCACTCTTCCAAAAAAAAAGTACTGTAATGAATTACATACTATTGCAAAATAGGCTACATGATCATGATTTGTCACGAACTAAAATAATACTGTAATAGGTATTCATTATCATTATTGCATAATACATTCACGTAACTTTTCAGAGCACAGTGCTCATAGGAGCGATGTAAACAATATATCGATATAAAACTTGTATTGATCGTTTTACAAAACTTCGATACATTTATATCGATGGTTTAGTATTCAATACATAATATTTTTTTTATATCCTTAGGGCTTGTAGATCAAAATAAATTTTAACGATTTATAAAGGTGCCCACTGCCCATTCACGAAGCGATATTTTATGAAACAACCTGGCTAGCAATGTGAATGCTCTGAATATTGCCGGTGGATTGGTGTCCCCCATTAAATAGGCGACTGTACAAGCTCCTCTTTCTTGTTTCCATCAGTTCAAGGTAGACTTTTGGGGAGGTGTGTATATCATTGATCCATGGCAATAGTAATACGGTATTATTTATTACTTATTCTATGCATTGATCTCATGATATGACTGGATGGACATCTGTGGCTAAAATGTTCGAACTGTCGTCTACACACCATTGTTTAAGAGAGAAGGAAACTTTCTGGTATTTCTTTCTCTCCTACACAAATACAAGGCAATGTGGCATTTTGGCATTGTTCGCTAATTTTTATGAATATATGAGATATATCAATGTATTATTCATTAAATGAAATAAATGGGTTAATAAAAGGTGTTTAAGAGCATAACTAAGTTCAACATTCATGACTTATTTCTTTAAATAAGTCGAGTTAGTCTAAAATAGTAATACCTCCTTCAAGCCTATAAGCTAAATGTTCGTTTGAACGTAAAACTTCTACACAAAGTTTGTCATTCGAACAAAAGTATTCAGTTTTTTAGTGACCTTAAATCATTATAGTTATCAAACATTAAAATGTACTCAGGGTAATTCTTCACTCATATTTTAAGGTAGAGTTTATGATGGACGTGCGGAAATTTTCGGCTACAAATGTGTGATTTTATTAAGATCACGAGTTATCAGATAACGCAGCCACCTTCGACTATGTAGTTAGCTTATTGCTGTCACTTGTACAATTAATATGATTGTAAGGGATTGCATATTTAAGAATTAAATAACCAAAGCTATTACTTATGCTTTTAGTGAGGATTACTCCATCTAGGTATCATATTCTGAAAATTGAAAAATGACACCTAGATACGAGAATCGAATGACATAAACATTCTAGGTTTAAGACAAGTGTAATAGAACGGTTAAACAGCATCAAAATTATTTCAAATTAAAAAGTTTAAAATAAGACTACCCACTTTTTAATAGTTCCTCGATGTACAATCTTGAGATGGCAATCACAAACCAATCATGCTAATTACTAAATAAAATAAATACTCGAGACAAAATATCACCTTGTTCACAAATTGGGTGCACAAACAAACGCAGCTTATTAACAACGAAATATTTACCTAAAGACGATCATAAAATAAGATAAACAAACTAATATACATTAATACATCAATGTTTTGGACAAAAGAGCATCATAATTCACCAAAGAGCATAAATAATATATTCTGTTACAGAAACGTATTGAATAATAAACATCAAGGTTTTTCAAATAGCATCACGGTTCACCTTGCCACCAGTACTTGTAGCCTTGGTATAGCATGTAATGATACTGTTTCAGACCCCCCCCCCCTCTCTCTCTCTCTCTCACACACACACACACACACAC